>PNEQ01010548.1:24483-76389 GCA_003012365.1 Medauroidea extradentata
ATATATATATATATATATATATATATATATATATATATATATATATATATATATATATATATATATATATATATATATATATATATATATATATATAGGTATATTAGAACACTCCCGTGGCTTTGCTCGCGAGTATAATTCGTAACTGAAATATTCACTTTTACTGAAAAACCTCTTTGTACACAAGATTGGTACTTCAGTTATAACGTGCTAGAATGTCTTAGTTGAGATAACTTTGCAGAAGTATAAGTAGTTATAGCTGTCACCGCGAAAAGTAGAATTATGTTTGTCCCTGCCACTAACAGCGACTTCGCCTGGGTCTTATTTAAAGCTGTACAAATTTTACGTTGTGGGGTAATTAGAGATACCTGAAGGTAAGTGGTTAATCTAATGAAAAAAGTTTGTTTAACCCTGTGCACACCCATTAGTGACGGTGCCCTCAATTACATACATTCAAAATATTCACTTGAAGTTTATCGCCATTTAAAAGTTTAGGTGGGAAAAGGTTCCGCGTAAACGTGTTTGGTGTCCCAACCATGAGATTAGTCTGATGACTTGAGCTGATGTTGTCGTGGAACCTAAGAGGAAAGTGACCTGTAGAATTCATTTTACCCCTTTTAAACAACTACTTGTAATTTGAACTAATTCTATCTGCCTTGTAGTTTTTTTGTGTCAGAATTGAACATTCGTACACAGCTTTCAACGGAATTCGAGCACAGAAACACTAATGGCAAATGCTTTCGCTTAGGTTCGTCTTGCGACGATCCAAGAATTTCACATCTAACGTCGCAATACGAATGCCCGTGTCTGTCCCTATTAATCATTACCTCAGGTTCCGAAAACCAACAAAATAGAACCGAGGTCCTATTCCATTATTCCATGCACACAATATTCAGGCGAACAACTGCCTGCTTTCAGCACTCTAATTTGTTCAAAGTAAACGTGCCGGCCCACCTCGACACTCGGTGTCATGTAACGTCGAAATAATCAATGAAAATAAAGTTCAGTTTAAAAATTAAATATTCGTTTCCTGGGCTCATATATGTTGTACAACACCACGTCTCGATAGGTTACTGTAGAGTGAAATTCCAGTATAAATAATTTCTCGTTGCTCGTACTTGCTTTTCGGCTCGTCTGCTTTGAAAGTTTACAAACATAGTTATACTCTTAGCACTCAGGTTATTATATTATAAAGTATAAAAATAATTTCATTTACTTATGTAAGCATCACTCTGACACGAACAACACCTCAATATCTCTACTGGATAGATATACGTCATGGGTTGATGGAATACAAATGTGCTTTTTCACCCTTTTGGATGGCAATCGAGTATGTCCAAGCAAATAAATTCGACCTTTATTTGTGTTGAATTTCAAAATATTTTAAATTCACATCTTAGACATTTGTACAAATATCTAATTAAAGTGCGAAACACGACGCTAGCCCGATCATTCGAATCAAAATCTATTATTCTTTGAATCACATATCCCAGCAAACACTAACTGTCGGCAAGACGTCTGCCTGCTGTCTAAACTGTCCTCCAGTGTCTGCAGAACATAAAAAGACAGCGGACCAACACCAGCTTCTTGCCTTTTTCCAGACACCAGTCAGCAGTCACTACAAAGACACCCACCTGCTGTCCTTCTTCCAACATTCAACCAATTGTGAATCAAAATACATCGGCCAGTTACCGGCAGGTTTTCCTTTTCCGGACACTGGTTAGCTGTCGTTTAGCAGACAGCGGCCCGCTATCTTTTTCCGACACTGAACCGACCATCGCCAAAATATATCCGCCAATTAGTGGCATTATGTCTTTTTCCAGACACTGGCAATCTATCATGAAAAAGACACCGGTCAGATGTCTTTTTTACGACACTCAACCAACAGTAACAAAAATATATCGGCCGATTACCGGCAATATATATTTTTCCAGACACATGTCAGCTGTCGTTAAACAGACAGTAGCCCACCGTCTTTTGCACAACACTTAAACCACTATAGCAAAAAAGATCCTGGTCCGATACAAACAAGATGACTTTTCCAGACACAGGAAAGCTGCCATTAAAAAGACGCCTTTTTTATGGCACTCGCCTTACTATCGCCAAAAAATACCGGCCCGATACCGACAAGATGTCATTTTCCAGACACAGGTAAGCTGTCATTAAAAAGACAACCAGTGGATGTCCATTTAGTGATTCTCACAAAACTATCGCCAAAAAGTTACCGGCCCGTTACAGGCATGATTTCTTTTCCCAGACACGGATTTACTGTCATTAAAAGACAACAACGAGATGCCTATTTATGACACTTACGTAACTATCGTCAAAAATATATAAGCCCGATACCGGCAAGATGTCTTTTCCCAGACACAGATTTACTGTCATTAAAAATAGAACAACTGGATGTATTTTATGGCACTCACCTAGCTATCTCCAAATGATACAGGCCCGATCCCGACAAGATGTCGTTTTCCAGAAACAAGTAAGCTGTCATTAAAAAGACAACAACTAAACGCCTGTCTTATGACACTCGAAAAACTATGGCCAAAATATTACTGGCCCATTTCCGGCATTATCTCTATTTCAAGACACAGGTCATCTGTCATGAAAAAGACACTGATCCATTGTCCTTTTTATGACACTCACCAAACTATCACCAAAAAGATACCGGCCCGTTACCGGCATGAGTCTTTTCCCAGACACAGATTTACTTTCATTAAATAGACAGTCACTAGAAGTCAGTTTTATGGCACTCCCCAGCAAACACGAAGTAGTTAACTGTAAGCAAGATGTTCGTCCGTTGTCCAAACTGTACTCAAGTGTTTTCAACATGATAAAAGACAGCAGGCAGTTAAAAATAAGACGTATTTTGTAGATAAACATTAGCCTTCACGAAAAAGAAGTCCGTTCGCTATCCTTTCAAGACACTTAAAAATAAATCGATAAAAATATTCCGGGCCATTAACGGCACAGCGACATTTTACCGATAGCAGCCATCTGTCAGAAAAAAAAGACACCGGCTCGCTGTCGTGACGTGAGCAAGAAAATGCTGGGCTATTAAAGGCTCAAAGACCTTATTCAGACAGTGAGAAAATGTCACGAAAAAGATAATAGCCTGCTATTTTTTTAAGGTCGTCTAAAATATATTGGCAAGAGGACGACTGGTTGTTAACTGTACAGTGTCCTTTTTCAGACAGAATTTATCTGTAACGAAAATTAATATACCAGTCTGCTGTGTTTTTATGGATACTAAAAAGATATTCACGAGAAGATACCAAACAGTTCAAATGTGCTGTGTTCTTTCCAGACAGCAGAAGTGTCGCGAAAAATGTACCAGCCTGCTGTCTTTTTAAGGACCGTTAAACAATGATCTTTGAAAGAACTATGCAATGGGAGTGCATGACTGGATTTATTTGCTTGGATATACTCCATTGCGACAATGGAGTATGTCCAAGCAAATAAATCCAGTCACCGTTAAACAATATTGGCAAAAATATACCGGGTAAGTAACATACTGGTATCATTTTCTGAATAGCACTTATCTGTCGCTAAAAAGATAATTGCCTGCTGTCTTTTTAAAGACACTTAAAATGTATTGGCAAGAAGATACCGGGCTGTTAACGGTTCAGTGTACATTTTCGTTCTATCTCGAATAAGATTCCAGCCCGCTGTCTTTTTAGGACGTATAAAAGATATAGGCAAGAAGAGATCAGATCATTACTCTCACGGCGTTCTTTTTCAGACAGTGGTTGTATGTCGCGGGAATGATACTGACCTGTGGTCATTTGAAGGATATTTTAATGAAACTTTAGAAATATTGAACAATTACAGATAAGCTATTTGCATTTTGATAGTTAACAGCTTGTGTATAAAAATAAGTTATTATTACATAAATAATTCATTGCGTAGTGTATTACTGACACATGACACTAGTTCAATGGTTATGTGTTAAGTAGACTACTAATCAACAATAAGCAAACCCAGTATACACTACCTGTCTGCAAACTCATTCTTTAATCAGCCGTATGCTTGGAACAGTTACTTATTGATGTGTTTCATGTGTAAATTCAAAGAAGGTGTTGTGGTGTAGCACGCTGGACTACGAATGAGAAGATTGCTAGTTCAAACCTAACATATTCAATTCATGTAACATCGAAATTTAATACTGTATGATTACGTCAGGTATATGGTGACATGGACGAAACACTAGAAAAAACATTTTTAACAATCATGTGAAACTTTTTGGAAATATATTTATATTGATGTTTGGCCATCTCCTGTCCTCGAAGTTTCGACACTCAGCCTTCAACGGCCCGGTGTACTTTCTCCGACACTCAGCCCTCAACAGCCCGGTGTCTTTTCTGACACTCGGCCATCAATGGCCCGGTGTCTTTTCCAACACTCAGTCGTCAACAGTCCGGTGTATTTTCCGACACTCAGCCATCACCGGCCTGCTGTTTTTATGACACCGGCCCTCCATTTTCTTCACTAACGGCAAGACTTCTATTTGATATCTTATCGGTAGGTGTCCAGGCTATTAGTTTTGGTGTTGTGAAAGTCACCCAGCTGTTGCTGGTACTGTGTCCTGAAAGACATCCAACCGCTACCAGCCTGGTGTCCTGACAGACATCCACGTGGTACTTTTCTGGTGTCCAGTAGTCGCCGGTTCAGTGCCTGTAAAGACGTCAAGCCTTCATCGGGCTGGTGTCCTGAAAGATATATAACCGCAGATGGCCTGATGTCTTTTTGACGTCTTGCCGGAATCGGTACAGTGTCTTTCTGACTTGACAGCAAACTGTTTGCCGCTGGTCGAAATAGACATCGGCTGGACTCCGGCAAAAGACATCGGCCCACTGCCTACTTTTCCGGCTAGCCGGAGTCGGCGCGATTCCGGTTTGTACTCTTTGTGTTTGCTGGGATATGACCACTGCACAGTACTGAGGGTTCGAATTTTGAAAGAAAAAAAATTAAAATTGCTTTGCGATTATTTCTGCATTTATCATCCCGATGCAAAAATCAACTGTATATATTGACGGGTTCGATAGATATCGAGAATTTATCTAAAACACATTCATGGTCTATTCACCTCCTAAGAGAGTAAATTTCAAAAAAAAAAAAAAAAAAAAAAAAAAAAAAAAAAAAAAAAAAAAAAAAAAAAAAAAAAAAAAAAAAAAAAAAAAAAAAAAAAAAAAAAAAAAAAAAAAAAAAAAAAAAAAAAAAACATTTAGTTACGTTTTAGAATCCTTTGTTGGTATCTCGTGGACGTGAAAAACCCGACAATTGCCACTGAGCTCAAGATATGTCGACGATTAATTGAAAACACATTACACTACTTTTCACCACTTTTCACTTCCTTAGGTGGGTGATTTCGAAAATTACTGAAATTACTTTTCAGGTATTTAAGTAAGTTTCATTCCTAAACAAAAATTACTTCGCTATATAAAAATCAATGGGATCGATATAAATCGATTGTGAATCGAAAACCCATTTCACACTTTATTTTTCCTCTTTTGTGCCGAATTCGGAAAATGTATTTTAATCATTATTGGGACATTTACAAAAACATCAATGTTAAGCAAAAAGCAATTCCATATCTCCATTGGTTCGATAGACATGGAGGAATAATCGAAAACACATTTCACATATTTTCACCACCTTAATTAAGGAATTTTTAAACGTTTTTAAGTCTTGTCATAAACATATTTTACGTAACCATTTAATATAAAAATCATGAGGATAGTCAATTGTGTTCCAGTGATAAAGATGATTCTAAAAAACGCATTTTGCCCCTTTTTGCTGCTTTGGGGTCGAATTCCAAAAAAAATCCTTAACCTGCTTTTTGGGCATTTACGTAAGCAAAATTTTGAAGTGAGTAACAACTCCATATCCCTAAAGATTCGATATATATAATTAGTTAATCGGAAACACATTTAAGGCGATTTCACCCCCTTAAATACTGAAATTCAAAAAATCCTTAATTTAGGTAACATGAATGTTTATGTGTGTCCTATTAAAGTAAAAATCACGGTGAAAGGCCGTCGGGTTCGAGCTCTATCGACGTATCTTCGGAAATACATTTCACACTTTGTCAGACCCTTAGAGGTCGAATTTCGAAAAATCCCTTCTTAGCGCTCGCCTATACGACTTGACGGGAAACCCCACAAATATTTTCATGATTCTAGGTCCAGTGGTTTGGGAGTCAGATTGATATGTCAGTCAGTCAGTCAGTCAATCAGTCAGGGTTCTCTTTTATATACAGAGGTTAGCCATGGTTAGGAAGTGCAAATTTCTGACACCACTAACTGTTTTACAACAACGAACGGCTGGCAAAAAATTGTTCGACACTACTGTTATAAAAACGTTAAGTTTACGTCTGCCAAGCAACAAATAAAGATGCTCTGAAGACACAGCTTGACCTCTGTATAATAACACGCCACATCTGATCATTGTTTATATGCTTACGTATCATCTGTTGGTGTACGCTACACCTAACACAAATTGTGATAGCCTACCATAAACTTATCACAATCTGCTTGTCGACGTACACGATTTTTCTATCACTTTATGATATTTACACATTCCATTGCCTCATGCATTCTCAAACGTGCTCCTGTGTCGTGGTGGCCGAGTGGTCAGACCACGCACCTCCCACCAAGGCGATACGGGTTCGAATTAATTTTTTTCCGACATTCATTACGTTGATTAATTTTCCAATACATGTCCACTAGAATCAATCACATGCACCGACAAAACAGGTAAGTGGTTCAGATTACTACAATGCCTCAACCAAACTTGACAGGAAGAAACATTTCAGAACGTCCGATGTGATTGATGTATGCCGGTTTATACATTGGTAAGTTTCCAATATCGAGTACTGGCCGGCCGGCTGCGGCGTTGCCCATGTGAAATTATGTAGTAAAACCATAACTCGGAATAAAATATGTGATGAAGGCATTTAACAGCTAGCGTACTCAATAACCGTAAACTATAAATTGTCTTAGCTCAGTGTAAAGAGCGCCTGCAATATGCTCGTATGATGTCATAGTAATTCCCATCGCAAAGTCTTGCACGGGATACGAACCCGTAACCCCACCCCTTCCACACCACAAATTTTATACAATACCGTAATTAATGTAAAAGGCAGGCCGTGATAATTCTTTCGTATGTGCAGGCTACAGTCCAAAGAGGTTTTATTTATAAGTAGGTTGGCAAAAAGAAACGACCGTTGAATTATTTATCCGTGATCATTCTCTTTTTTCGGGAGACTGTAACATTTTACTGCTTTTCACCTACTTAATTTTCGAATGTCATAAAAACCTGAATTTTATTTGTAGATATTTACATAACCTTCTTTCTTATCAAAAAATAATCTCGATATCACAACGGGTATAAGCGGTACAGAGGATTATTTGAAAACACATTTAATTTTTTAACAGCTTTCAAGGACGAATTTCGAAAAATCCTGGGATTCCTTTTTTTATATTTACGTAAGATTTATTTTAATGCAAAAACCGATTCAATATTTCTACTGGTTTAGGAGAGAAGTGGGATTAAATAAAAATCATGATTTATTTTTTTGAGAGATTTCAAGGACGAATTTCGAAAAATTGAAAAATACCTTTTGGATATTTACTTAAACATTATTTTAAAAAAATCACCTCACTATCTCAAATGGTTTAGGAGAAATCATGGATTAACGAAAAACACATGTTACGACTTTTCACCCCCTTAATTTTCGAATTTCGCAAAATCGAAAAATTTCCGAGTATGTATTTTTTAAAGACAGTGGCGATACTTGGTATGGATGCTCTCAAGTCCGTTCGAAGTGCTCGTTTGAGAGGAAATTACGTCCTTTTCGGCATACGATTGCACAAACAGGAGTGCTAGAAAGGGGGCCGACCTGCTGGAAGTGGAAAAGAAGAAAAGAACACTTTTTCACCAGTAAGTAGTCATTGTCATTGTGTTATCATTTTAGGTTTAGAGCTACTGTACTTATGGGGAGATTGTCAAGTCGTTTATATTTTATATTTGTTACTTCCACAGTTAAATTTTAATAATTAACACATATTTTAAACGTGGGATAGTGTTCGAACATTATTTAAAATCAGAGCACGTGAACTTGTGTAATTGAAAACTAGTACAGTAATAATTTCCTGGAAGGGTTTTTATATTGCTCTGTTAATATTTTTAATTTATATAGTGGGAAGAACTATGCATAGATATGACAATATTAACTTCGTAATTTGAAAAGGACAGTGATAAACACAACCCAATATAGGCCTACCAATAACAAGATAAACAACCAATAAAACAAACTGTTATAAAGTACATCCAAGATTTATACTGTATTGTCTTTTGTCATTGTAATGTTAATATATAAACAAGTTTAACAAAATCAATAGCCTTATTTCGTTGATTTCATGATGCGCGTCACGTGTTCGTGCTAGAAATGTTGCTCCATGACTTTATGCACGCATAGCCGCATTAAGTAACGAAACATGTCCGTGTGCTTGTTTTCGGGCACGTAATTCAAAAAGAGAATATTGGAATTAAATGAAGTTACAGCTTGTGTGGGTGCCCAGTCGCAGTTGAAATAATAATAATTATTAAAAAATGACATGGATACGATTAATTCATTTGTTTTATCAAATGTTTTAAATTACATTTAAGGCAATGCCCCGTATTTACAGCGTGGCATTTTATCTGTATCTTCTAGTGTTACTTGCAAATATATTTCTAATTGCGCATCCCTAAGATGATACGTGGTAGCTGGAATAGTTTTCCCACAAACCATTAAATCCCCAAGACCGCCAATACCTAACTTAACCTACAAACTACTACAAACAATTGGCGCCAAGCGTAAACGTGACGTCATTGCACGAAACGCTTAGCCTCAGACCTAGTGCGGTTGCTGCTATTCATGCGCCGGAAGTAATGTGACGTCACACTTGCATTGTGCGCCAACTTTGTCAGCGGAACTGCGCACGAAACGCTTCATGAACGGAATACAGTATAATTTTATAACTATACAGAATTTTTCGGCTGTTACAGTGAATAAATAGCACTAGAAATGTTACTTGTTTTATAATGTTAACTTAAATTTATGATATTTTACAGCGCTTTAAAAGTTAACTTTTCATTGTGAGAATGCATTACAACATGTATGTTTTTAGTCGGTCTAGAATTTTTTGACATGGTTTATTGCTGGTACAATGTTGACGTAGGCTATGTTGTAGGTGATTCGGAATAAAGTGAACACTAAAAAAAGCCATGATTAATTTATATTTTCTGCCAGTTTATATCTTTCCGCTGCACGTAAACATAAATATTACCACACGCTTTTATTTACAAAGGCTTGTTTATATCTGTATCAGGGTACACTGATTCGATAAAAATTGTATCTACAATATCTACTCATTAAATGCTTGGGTACTGAATACAAGCAATAATCAATATTATTCTTAATTATAAATGCCTGCGAGTTAACGTCTCATAATACTGGTTTGTCCATCGTCTCTAACTGATACAACACGCACAATTACTGTTACGAATCTCGTAAATGTGGGCTTAAATATATTTGAATTTGTTACTCAAAACCACCACTAAAAACAACCATGACACACATAATCCAAGAATCTAAGTTCCTTTCAGTTCTACTGCCACGAACGACGACACACTTAATCAGAAACAATAAAAATCGTATTTTATCATGTGTGAAACAAAAGTATTTTCTAAGTCATTACCGAACCTTTAACAACAGTACGCAGTTTTCTTTACGAACCAATATGGCGACGCACCAAAAAGCACTACCTCCCTCCCCCCTTTTTATACCCCTGACCCTGGCAGACATCTATACAAACTGCGTTAATGGTCGATCTGTGACTTTCTCTAATCTCTGACAGCAGCGTGAACGGTAAACTCCACTGCTGCCATCTGTTGCTGGAACCCCATGCCTACAAACCTAATCCAACCAACTAGGCTAATGTACCTCGTCATGGAAATGTAAATGAATAGCATGTTTCTTTAAGGAATAAACATTAACGGTAGTTTTTGTTGTTTTATCTGTTTCAGAGAATGTGAATGAAAATACTTAAAATAAATTTCCTAATTTCAGGAAGTTCTGTAAGATGCTTTTGTGTCAATAGCATTGTATTGTTTCATTGTATTTAGAGAAAATAGTTGCCTATAACACTTGGTTTTAAAGGTGCTATTTCCTAAGTTTTCGCAATGTAAAATTAACTAAACTGAACTTTCTTTTAAATACCAGGTTGGGCAATCTGCTATGGAGTTACAGGATATTTTGCTTTCGTATATTTTTCGTAGCATGCTTTGAATTCTGTTGCTTTTATTACTATTTCGACTCTAATTACAAACAATATAATTATTTAATTTTGAACCTCACCCAAACAACACTGTTTAAATTCAGTGATTTTATTTTTAATTTTCCATATATCATTTAAGCTACCTTACTCTATTTAGTTTTTAATTTAATTTAATTTTTTGCTTTGTGAGTATGCATGTTCCGGCTACTACACTTTCTGTGCTCCCAGGTCGTTGGCACCTTCTTCGACTGCACGTCTAAATTTTAATTGTTGTGCGATATTTTTTGAATCGCCGCTTCTGAATTTACTCCCGCACGACGAAGATGGACGCGGTAGGCCTTTGCCGAGAAGATTTGTCCAGGGCAAAAATATACCACAATCCTAAAGATAGTTCGTTTTGGGAGAGGCGACATTATATGAATTGAAAATCTTAAAAGTTTCAGCTAGTTTAACAAGAGGCATTATTCTTCAAATCAGTTTAGTTTTTGAGGGAAATTCGAACCGCCGATGATGTGTATGTTCGTAGACTTCATATATTTGATGGACTGTGCCCGTAGATTCGGCCTTATTTACTTTTAAATAAGTTCACCAGCCCTATAATAGTTAAATTGATCTTTGTAGCTGCCTTTGCATATTCAGCAACTGTAATTTATATAAAGTATTTTTGTACTGATATTGGTAATCTGCATTGGCATATTGGACTGCAATATTATGTAATTCAGTGTCACGGGTTTTGCTACAAACGATACTGTATTAAATATTCCCCAGTGATGTCTGATGCTGAGTTCTTATACTCTTGACGTACAAACTGAGATTTAGCACAGTGGAAACTCACTAAAAATATAATTCATCAAGATTCAAATTAAGATAACGAAAATCCAATTAGATGTTTGTAGTAAGTAAGAGAGTAATATTAATGTAAGGAGGTAACCGCTTTTATTAGTGTTGGGGATTAGAATATGTTTTTTTTCTCTCTAGTTCAGTTTTCTTTCATTTAAAACAAATATCTAAAGATGTTTAATGAAATTCTCATAATTCTTTCAAACTTAATTTTTCTTTATATCTCTTACATATTCATTGCTATTCTGCACTGTTTATGTATATTTATTCCGACGGACACTGTTTATGTATATTTATTCCGACGGACACTGTTTATGTATATTTATTCCAACGGACTTATCTAAAAGTACTGGAAACATTAGGTTACACACTGCAGTCTACTAAAGCTTTACCAACTATTTTTCAAATAATACATATCCTCGCACTTCATACTCTCTACCTAACAGTACACTCATTACAAAATACGTCTATAATCACTATAATATTAAACTCATCAAAGTGGATTATATATTTTAAGTGAGGTAAAGTGTGGTGTATTGGATATAACTGTATTTCTGCTTTTAAGCGTACAGTACATAGGCCCATACGAATAAACATTCAAACATCAGAGATACTCTGTGTGACGCAAATTTTTAAAAATATTCTCTGTGTAGTGCTCAGATTCAGTTCATGTTAAATACACTTAAATTTAAAGTCCTAATATTAAACATTATTTCAACAAACTGAAAAAATATGACTTTGTAAACAAAAATAAAACAGCACCAGAAAATGTTACACTTGAAATTCCAAATATATTGTCCATTGGGTTAGTTTTCTCTGTGTACACTGGAAGACAAAATACATTTAAAAAAAAAATCAACAAATCTACACAAGTGCAGTCCAAGAAATTTTACCTGTGGCACGGTCAAGTTATGTTGCTGTTGTGAGTTGTGATTTTTTGAAGGAAAGTAATTTCACGTTCAATGTTTTATGTCAGTTTGTAGTGCGAGGTAAAACAGTAAACTTCGACAAACCATAAGGAATATTATGTTTAACTATTGTGTACAAATAGAGTTGTGTTACTTTCAGTGCGACAAAAAAGTAAGCTATAGTAAATAAACAAACGTGTCACAAAACAACAGATATTTTGCGAAAATGTTTATGCTGTATGATGTAAAATAATGTCATTGTCCATGTGTAAAGCTGTACAGTTTAAAATGTATGGCGTTAAAGAAAATGTATGATATGCGAATGCAACTTTTAACATTGTTCTTATAAATTATGTTTTGCTTGTACTGATTTTGTGTTCAAAACATTGTTAATAATAATTCATTTTACTTGGCTCGGAAATCGGTAGTCCTATACTTTATATGCTGCAGATATGGTGCGCACGAAGTTTCGTTGTTGAGAGTCCGTTAAAAATTTCTACCTAAAATTAAATTCTGAAACATGTGCTTTGTAGAGGAACGATTAGCTTTCGTATGACGTGTGTGGTAAACCCCTGGTTCGAGCATTACCCATTTTCTTTTTAATTTTCATAACATTTTTAAAATAATTTTCAATGCTTAAAAGTGAACAGTTAAACGTGTATGACGTTAAAAATTAAATTTTTCCATGTATCTGCAACGTATAACCTCGATCTTGTAAAATATATTTACCTTCTACTGATATCTGTATTGTAAAGATTGTTAATAATTTTTCAATTTGGCTCGGAAATCGCGCGCTCCATACTTTAAACACTACAGCTGCGGAGGGCACGAAGTTTTGCTGTTGAGTTAACGATACTAATTTAAAAATAAAAATTATAATGAAACAAATGGTTTACAGCTGTAACAAAGCGTACGTTAATGAGCCTGTGTGTTGACAGATGTGATACAAAATAATTTACTGAGCCTATATGGTGACATAAATGGGCCTGTGTGTTGACAGTTGCAACATAGCGTACATAGTGAGCCTGTGTGTTGACAGTTGCAACATAGTGTACGTAATGAGCCTGTGTGTTGACAGTTGTAATACGGAATAATTGATTGAGTCTGTGTGTATTGACGAAAATGAGCCTGTGTGTTGCCAGCTGTGACAAAGAGTACTTAAATGTGCCAGTGTGTTAACACTTGTAACATAGAGTACTTAAATGAGCTCATGTATTGACAGTTGCAATATGAATATTTCATTATGTTCACTTTATGAATGTTAAACTTCAATAATATTGTCACGAAATGAGGGTGAATAATGGGCAAACATGAATTAGAATAACCACGAGGGAAATATTCCGATCAAGAAAGGTTTTTTCTTAATTGGTTTCATAATAGTAAACCAGCCACACAATCTTACTGGCTTAGCAATTACGAGCAAAGTTACACAGGATAGGGGACTGTAGTACCTACTAACCTCACTTAACTACATTATCAGGAACACTGCACCTGTCACCTGATATACTGATATAGACCTAGGGGGAATTTAGCTTTCATTGAAATAAAATTTATCCACGAACCTTTAATATTACGATTACATTATTTCAAAATAATTATAAAAAAGTTTGCATAACAAAATTAAAGCTAAAATAATTTTGAAGCATATTTAGGAACAGCAATGTGATGAAAGTTATGTTTTGACAATAATGTAACCTTGAAAATTCAAAGTGCTCTCTACGACTATTCTAACAAAATTTACTACCCGTCCTACGTATGTACGCCGTTAACTTACACGTCGGTAAATGACCATTGACTTATCATTACGACCGACCAGCTACGGCATAATCGCGACTTGCTTGAACCGTAATTAATTAATTAACTTTGAAACTTAATGGCTGCCTCTAATATCACGATATGTTAATCAATTTACTAATAATCTGACAACAACGTTCTTGACCTAGGAATTATTAATTAATTAAAATCAACAAAACCTTAACTCCTCAACCACAAGAACGCGCGCCTACATAACTTATAAAATAAATATTTATTAAACAATTTTAACGTTTTGATCTAAGTTAAAATAGACCAGCTAAAGACACAATATACTTTAACTACAAGAATTATTTTGTATTAATTTAAATTCTACAGAACTTAACACCAGCGTTGTCGTCATACGTTACTCGGGGCCGTTCCATGACCGGCGACACACGTGAGCTCATCTACGCCTCCGCCGCCTTCAGACATCTTAGCATGTGTTTGTGTGACAAGGAGGGGAAGAGGTGGGTCTAGTGTCATAATGTGTAAACAAGACGGCAGTAAAGAAGTGTGGAAGGTTTCAGCTGATCTAGTGCATGGCGGCCTCAGTGGTGAAGAGTAAGGGGGTGAGAGATCACGTAATGTTGGCCGTACAACGAATACGGGTCATGTACGCGCCTAAGAAATGTGCTGCTAGCATTACTTATTATTTTAACCATTTTGGAAACCTCTGAGCTGAGTGTCGCCCACTTCGACGAGGGAGGTCTCGATGGACGTCTCTAACAAGGTATACTTACAGTCTCAGCTGAATGGCTAATAACAAGAAAAATTCGAACAATACTTCACACACAAATATAACTTATTCCAACCGTGACAATATTATTTCAACATAGCCTATATTGTAACATATTTTTAAAAATTATTTTAGACAGTTTCCTTAGATGTGACTGTCTACGGATAAATTCTTTTATGTATTTATTTTGTATATCGTTATAATCTACTATTAATGTGTAAGAAACTAGTTATGTTGTTCTTGGCGTGTTGGTTTTACAAGGATTAATTGAAACTAAGTTATATCAGCTTTATCAAACATTTACAGAGATAACGATAACAAAATCTTGTGACATTTTTATTGATTATTTTCCTGGTTAGCAACCAAGTGTTTTTCTCTCGAGATAATACACTGGGGATTGGCTCGAGATAACGAGAGCTGTCACCTCTGCACACTGCACAGTCGTACAGCACTACAGATCATTCTTGCTGAGACTTGAAGCCTGACAGTAACACATCACAGAAGTTATAGTCACTATAAAGCACTTAGTACATTACTAAGATGGAACGTTACCATGATGAGTCGGAGTCGGAGTCTGAACATGAGGAAGAGGAGAGTGGAGGTTGGCTTGGTCTTCTAGCATCGGTTGTCGGAGGTTTGGCTGTTGGAACGGCTATTTTTGGTGCTGCTTCACTGCAGAGTCAGATGAATGAAGTCGAGAGGGTTGCGACATCACCAGATCGCCGAACAAGGGAAGAATATTTGGACACTGAGCATGACAACCACGTACGCTCTGCGCGTGCGTACTTGTACACTTCTCCGACTGAGGCATTGCCAAACGCTACTAGTCAAGGATATCTTCACTGGGCAATGGTTTTCCATTTTGAAGACGATGCCTACAGAACTCTGGATGGTGAGTAAACTGTCAGTAACATGCGAATCCTTCATTAATATTGTGACATCATTGTTCAACACCCAAAGTGTACACTTGTTGACAGATAACATGGTTTGTAATAACACTCCCTCACTTGCAGGTATGCCAGCTTTGTAAATACAGTATGAAATCATGCGAATAAAAGTGGCAGTAAAATTAATGTAAATCAACACCACTAAACTGCTTCTAACAACATAATACTAAGATACTTTTAATATGAAATGTTGTATTTAATGTTTTTTGGTGACTGAAGGGCTACTCGATTCGGCAAATAAAATGTTTGTACCGTAAAGACTTCTCTATCATTTTGGGCTACAGTTTTGAGCATTGTTAATAGAAATTGTGTGGCGAAAATGTATTTGAAAATGATGCATAGCATTTCACATTAATGGGAAATCTACAAATACTCAATTATTCTCGTTTAATTTTATTGGTGGTTTAATAACGAAACCTTCATGTTACAATTTAGTTTCTATTATTCTATAACACCAGGTTACAATGTAAATTTGTTTAAACATTAAGTGACCCAATACGACACCCCTGTGCGTCAGGAAGAAAACATATTTATAACGCGCACACTGAAGAAGGATAAAACTGTGTTGCAGAGAAGAACCACATCAGGTCCTTAAATTACACCAGAAAAAAAAACATTCCTATAGACTGTTGGGGTTTCACACATGTTTTTCAGTTGAAATTATTTTTATGTTATTTTATACAATTTTATTACATTGAAAACATGTTAAATTGTGTTTAAACGATATAATACGCTTTAGTAGTTCTTTCAAATTCCTATAGATCATTGTGTCAAATGATTACATCTAGTTTTATTTTTTTAAAACAAAGATAGGAAACTGTGGCCTACAAGAACCGTTCTGTAAAGCAATATTAATGTACTATATAGCCTAATTAGTTTTGTTAAGTTTCGATGTAGAATTAATTAAATGAAAATCCACTACGTGTTGCCACCTTCGGGCAAGGTCACGGTGTGTAAGAGAGAAGGCCGGGGTGAATGTTGTGCCGGCTGCTCGACTAGCGAGACACACCTGTCGCCCTACGGCCCGAGGAATGTATGTGGTGAGGGGAGTGTGGAGCAGTAGGGGAATGGGAGGGACGGTGGAAACTGGAGCTCCCCGAGAAAACCCGCCACGTTTTACACGCCGGAGTCGAGCCCGTATCCCCTAATTGGGAAGCGACAGGTCTGACCCTTGACTAACGAGGCGTCCCTGTTGGATTAGTAATTTTCCCATAATACGGCACAAAACTCGACCAAAACGAAAATTTTTCACGTTTTTTAAAAATAATGTAAATATTAGTACTCATATACTTAGGAAATTATTGTATGTGTAAAGCTGCGATAGGGCTTAAATAGTTAATATTATATGTATCTAAACAAAAGTGAATGAAAATTTAGAAAATCCATAAGAATTAATTAAATGAACAGTATAAAAATCTTACACTTCTGAAGCTAGATAAAAATGCAGGGTTGTATAAATATTTAGACAAAATCCTTGTGAGTAGAGATACGCATACAACGTTTTGTGTTCCCGAAATGTGTCTTATTTTATGTTATTTTGTTTTATTTTATAACGTTCAAGTCGAGCCTCAGATTGGTTTACAATTGGTACGTGGTTAGTAACTATTAACATTACTGAACTAATATGATTATTACAATATTATGACAAAAACAATGCATGAATCTTATAGTTGTAAGCATTACAAGGTTTTAAAATATAAATGTAACATTAGGTTAAACAAATTATTACGAGAATGTCAATATTTTGAATAAAACAGACAAATAAGAAACTAAACCTACTGAAAAATATTTACAAACATTAAATTCAAGAAAAAAAATTGCATTGACTTTCGTAATCATTATCTATTTGAACTGGTTTTGTAACAGAAAGGACTTATATTTCTCCCTGAAAGTGTGGTTGTGAAAGATGTCTTAAATCTGCCGGTAGGTCATTCCAAGCCTTGCAGACTATATATATGAACGAAAGTTTGTAAATGGACTTCGAGTATAGAGGCAGCTAAAAAGAGATTTTTATTTCGTGTGTTGTGACTTCATACTGAGATAAAATTAATGAGTATTTCCGATAAATGTGTTGACACCTAGGTATCTCTAATTCTTTTTAATTGAGTAGTGAAATTATACAGTCGTCTATTTTCCATATTAAGTATGTTTTAGCATACCTTACAATTATTGATTTTATTTGTACTAAATATTAAGTAGTACTAACTATTTCTGTCCAACGACACCTCAAAGCCAGCAATTGAATCATTTATAAATCATTAAAAATACCCAAATAAATCCAAGCACGAAACCACAAAGCTGGCAACTGAATCATTTGGACGCAGGCTTCAGGCTGTGGGGATGTGGGCAAGGCCGCCGTTAAAATCCGCAGCTGAAAGCACCTTGTCATCAGCTGTCTAGAAGTTATACTATTTCTGCTGTACGAAACCTCAAAGGGGGCAACAGAATCATTTTTATATTATTAAAAACTCCGTAACGTAAGGCATTTTATCAGTCGATGTCTGATTTTATTTATAAAGATCCAGGCCTCGTAGTCAATGAACTGAGGAAATAATCAAAACATCTCGTAATTAAAGAATATATATATATATATATATATATATATATATATATATATATATATATATATAAAATTCAACTGCGTCTAGAGAGATCTGTGACGTAGGCCGTATACAAGAAGGGTTCAAATTCAATGTCTTGTACTTTTATATGCTAGAAGATAAGTTTATTTCCTACTGGATGGACATAGACTAGGGTGTCGCGGCGATATCATGGATTTATTTTAAGTCTGACATTTATTTTTATTTAAAGTCCGCCATCTTGCTATAATTTAACAGCCAATTTTTCAGCAGTTATTTTGTTTACATAACCTGGAGCCCGGTATATTAAAATAGTTAATACTTGCTGACGTATAATCGACTTGGTCGATAAACTGTACTAGTTCGATTATTGTATTTATTTGTGTCCACCAGTTGCTCAGTCGTTCTTGTTTTTTTTTTTTTTTTTATTATTACCACCAGTGTGTGCTGTTGCACGGCCGAGAGTACTCGATCTAGTATAGGGAGGTATAACTCGAATAGAGAATACATGTATGATGTTGTGTTTTCATGAGTGACAACTTGGAGCGCTTGTGTCGAAGCAAATGAGTTATCTGTAATTTTTTTTTTTGTAACTTCCGAGTCCGTGATCGTTGTTGTCGTAGGTGTATATGCTCTTTGGTTGTTGTACTCGTTTTAGTTATGATGGTTTGTGGTTAGGTAAGTAAATGCGTGATTTGTAGGAAACAATTATTCGGACGGTGCAGCAACTAAATAAGCGTCAAATCCAAAAGAAAATTTAATGTTGTCGTTTTCCGATGGATTCTAAAGAAATTTAAAGTAGATAATCTATGAAGAAAGTGCTTCGTGACCGTGAAATGTGAATTCTGAGCGGGAAGAAATGTCGTGTATTTGTTTGGTATATTTCTCGTAACAAGCATAAATGCTGTGACTGTTTTTAAAGTGGTTAATGCGACATGTTTTAATGGTCGTAATATGCAGTTTACATATGACAAGGTTCGTAAATAATCCGGTGTTGTGTTAAGCATTTTTGTAACTCAGGTGAAATATCTCGGCATGTTTTGTCAAAATGTTACCTATCCATTTGCAAAGCCTTTATGCCTCATACGTAAAATGTTCAATGTTTGCTAGTCCTGTGTGAATTGTGATGTGACATTCTTACGTTGATTTATTTGAATCGACAATTTTAAGAACTGCATGTAACTAAGTGCAACTCGTGTCATAAAGTATTAGTGAATAATACATCGCTAGTTTGTTGCACGATATAAAGGTGGCTTTCGTCTCACAGCCTCTTGTAAATATATGCAAATATACGACGTTAGTTTTGTAAATTATTGCTAATGTGTTGACCAGCATACATGTAGATATTACGTTGTTTAAATGTACGGTGTTGTTTCGTAATTCATGTGATACTGTATTTGTGAAGTAAATTATTTTTTGATATTGTGTTGCCAAATAAACACGCGTGGCATTCGTCGTTCAGACATGACAATATATTTCTAAACATTATATTTTTTGCGCGATATTGTTCGTACGTTTAATTTTTCCCGGTTGTATTTTAAATGCATATTTAAATGTTTGGCGAGTACATTGTTTACTGAGGTGTGTGATATGTACCGAAAGAAGACTTATCACTCACGTTATAAAGTAATTGTGTCAAGAAAGACTTTAAATTAAAAGTTAAAAGTATAGCCCACCCCATTGTTGAAATAAACAAAGATGCAACAGAATTATAAAATTATCACAAAATAAAGTATACTGGTCTCCTCCCCCTTCCCTTCATTTTCTTTCATTAGTTTATGGAGACACCATGTGGAGCGCTAGTGTCGCATGGTTTTTTCGTTAGTTCCACGAGTGATAACTGGGAGCGCTAGGTGAAACTACTAGCATGATAAGAAGCACTGAGTTACTCATATTTCCGTTAGGTAGATAGTCGTTGATCTAGTATAAGTTATGCAGTCAACCTTATTTACATTAAAAAAACAAAAGTAACTAGATTAAACGAACTCATTACTTGAGCGAACTGTCTATCATTTTGTTAGTAAGAAAGCACCTTGACACCTGAGCTACTACAAAATTGCGAGTTCCACCAAGACCTTAATGCGTCATACACAGACTTATGTTGCCACAATCATTATTCATTCATATATATTTCATTTTTAATAATATTAAAACCTTATTTATAGTAATACATTGCAGATAGTGTGCCATGTAAGTATCGATTGAGTGTACAAGGACTATTGCGTCTGATGCTCTTTAAGAAAAAGTTATGACAGGCATATGAAATAATACCCCACCAACACAATGTTAGATTTATATATGTATATATATATATATATATATATATATATATATATATATATATATATATATATATATATAGAGAGAGAGAGAGAGAGAGAGAGAGAGAGAGAGAGAGTTATTCAAACAAATTATACAATCAATATTTACACTATTGATAATTCTGGAGGTGTCTGGGCAAGTCATCTTCTACATGGAAAAGTTACTGATTTTATCAGAGTGTCCCATATTCTCGTGCACAGACGAGCGAAATGTCACTTGTAACAGAACATGCTTCCTGAAATTTCAGCTTTATTTTCACATTGTCTCTTCCATCTTGACTGTAATTAAGAATTACCTTCACTGACATACTTTTACCTTCTTATTTTGTGAAAACTCATTTGAGAAACACAACCAATTGTAACACATTGCCTAAAAACATTTTGCTTATAAATAATAATACCGAAATTCAGTTTTATAACTATTTATTTCTTCATACATAAGCAAGTGTAATAATCTTTATTTATGTAGGCCTACAATGTGAGATAGGTGAAGCCAACTATCATGGCTTGTATCAAACCCAAACCACCTCATCAACCCTTTGTTTAAATTTTTTTCTTCAAAACCTTCTCGACTAAAAGTGTGTTTGGATGCTTGGTGACTAGAATTTTTTCGCCGTAGTAACTTCCTCGATTAGCCTTTACTTTCGTGTCTATTAAGTGGTAGGTCCTTGGTTCGTAGCGATAAATATTCAACACTTAAATATTTCATTGCTCCTGTTTGGTATGTAACCTTTACAAAATGCTCCCTTATTCGAGATATCGTTACATAGATTTCAACCTTTGCTTTAGGTTTGTGCAGTTACAGTTTCTCTTCATTTTTGTGAGCAGTTTGTAGTACAGAGTTGCTCTTGACATCAACAGGCTTCATGTATCTGGTCCGATGTACATTATGATTATATTTTGATAATAGCTTGGGTTCGATGAAATCGTTTCACGATATTGACCTTAAGACCACAGTGGGTAGAGTAGTGGTTAATTTTATGTATTGACATCAGTGTTTGAAATGTAAATCTCATTACCAAGGTCTGTATGTAGATTCTTGTGCGGACCACTGTCTTTCAAAACAATGTTCGTTTCATTTGTCACATCCTTGCCACTCTTAGTTTTCTCTTAGTTTTTAAGGGCACAGACCATGCATATTTACTGTAGCAGTCAATAACATTGAACAAGTACTCGTAACCTTTATTCTTAGGAGCAAAATAAATCATTTCAACCAAGTCTGTTTGATATAAGCCCTTTAAACAAACCATCTGCACTTTGCATCGAGGATAATTTCGTCTTGCACGTTTGTGCAGCTCTCTAGCAATGATTTGACAACTCATTCTATGTAGCCATCCTCACACAGTTCTTCTATTATGTTAGATATGTCATTTGTATAATAATGTTTGCCTGATCGCTGAGAAGCAACTAGCAGATACAGCATTTCGACAATTTCATTGACATCATTCCAGTAAATATATTCATGTTCCTGTCCACTTTCCGTCTTTTTATATAAATTGACAACCTAGGACAATTCCTACATCTGGGAACATCTAGGAAATAATGTTAAACTTAGAATGTCATTCATACTTCTACTCATTGCTGGTAGGATCGTTATTCTTCAAATGAGCACTCGTAAGTTTCAAAAGTCGTTTATACTGTTCCAGGGCACTGTGCGAATAATTACCAGGATGCTGTTTAAACAGTATTTCGTAAAGTTCACAAGCTGGCTTCATTACGACATACTCTACTTGTATGTCATTACTGGGCAATAATAAAACTTGTTCGTTTCCCAAGAAATACATTTTATATTGCTTATATACTCCATATGTCCTGTCCTTCGATTATGAGTTTGTTAAGTAAACATGAATCATTGTGCTTTCTTCTTTTTTTCTGTGGCCACTCAGAGAGAGGTAAATAATCTTTATCAATTTCATGAAGAGGTTTCCTGCATTTGACTGTATTCAGATGTTTATCTTCCTTCTTCTATGTCACCGGTGGTAAGGGATTCGGGTTCAGACTGTCTAGTCGCTCTGTTATATGTTTGAAAGCTTCTCCAGTAATCATATCACGTTCCATCTCGGCATGTTGAGCCAACAAGTAATTTGTGTGAATGTGCTAAATCATGGCGGGTAAGTCACAGACAATGCCCGACATAGTAGAACCCACTTACATTAACATGACAGGGTATTCATATGCTGCTTTTCTTAGGTAGTGGACTAGAGCTTGGCTTATTATTTTTACCCGATCCGAAATTATAACCGAAGGAAGGTTAGAAGCAGACGATAACATGTTTTCAATATTTTTTATTGAAGTTTTAAGTTTAGATAGACGCTCTGTTTATTTATCCAGGACTTTTTCTTCGCCATTAGTATTATTTATCAGCCCTTCTATTGCATTACGTTTCTGGTCCAGTGAAGTCTCCATATCAACAGGATTAACCATGGATTTAAAACTAATGTAATTTGTTTTACTTACATTATAATTATTGCTCTGTCCAGCACATTTTGTATTAAACTATTCAAGTCACCGTGAATTGTGTAAATATGTGCCTTGTAGACAGCATCTTCAGCTTCTCTCACACTTCCAATATTTTTTTAGTATTTTTTCTCCTGCACTTAATTTCCCATCACCAGTGGGTATGAAACAACTTGCCATTGTACCTTTCAGGCCAAAATGGCGAATCTTTGTAGTTATGTAGATCATATCTAACTGATGAAGGCTTATAAACTGATCTAATCTGCATTGCTACATCTCTTTAAGTAAGGGAAAGTCTTTATCTGTTACAAGAAATACGCAAGCAACACCAAAAGGCACACACCTTTTTGAATTTACCAAGATTCTGATCTGTTTTAACATGATCAGAGTAAATGTGTCTCAAGTTCAAGTTATCCATACGAAACAAAACCAGCAGGTTGACATTATCTCTCAATGACTGTTTGGATATACGTGAATAAGTCTGGCAAAGGTAAAAGAAATCTACTAACGTACGTCTTCCCATGCAGAAGCATTGCCGGATATGAGCCTGTTTCTCGCAAGCTACATCATCGAACCCAAACACAGAGTTTGGTAGAGCATTACTTGGTCGTACTACAGCTTCATTGTCGTTGAACGTAAAATACCCGAGTCCATCCACGTAACTTAGAATTTTCCCAGGTCGCTGGTACTTTGGTTGATGCAATGATTGCTCGTATAGGTACACATTCCCGAAACAAACCCGTTGGTCTCCTCCAACAAGCTTAAGAGAAACACATGTCTTACCACAATTAGATGGCCCTGCTATGATGCAAAACACAGTATTGGGAAGCAGGGGACCGTGTTTAGATTCGTGAGAGGTGACATAATCATCGGAAGTAATATGTATTGTTAAACTAACTTGTTGCTTGTCGATATATATATATTATCAACGACTTGTGGTGCCTGCGGAGCTAGTTGTGGATTTTGTGGAGTTCATATTGGATTGTCTGGAACGAATTGTGGATTGTGTGGAGTGAATTGTGGAATATGTGGAGTGAATTGTGGAATATGTGGAGTGAATTGTGGATTGTGTGGAATAGATTGCGAATTGTGTGGAGCATTCATAGAATATAGTCATGGTTTCCACTGAGTTTGTGGTGGAGGTTCTTATTGTAGGTGAGGTTGTAGAGATCCAATACAACAAATCTTTCAATGTCTCTTTAAAGCATCTCTTCGAGTAAACTGATTTTGGCAAACTTCACATTGAAATTTTGTTCTTGATATTTTTATCATACATGTAGTTGCTTCATAACGCAGCATATTTTGCATCACTGTAAATACTTAACCACAGAAACGGCAGCAGAGGTGCATCGTTAACAACTGTACTGTTCAAAGGCTAGCAATATACTGAATAAAACACATAAAAACAAGTACGTAAATATTATTAACTCAGTGTATCGTGATGCCTTGTAGTGTTAAGGTCATGAGCAGAAGAGGACTCCTGAATACTCTTATAAATAATTTCCCATTCAAAACACATATTCCTGGATATTGGTTCTGTGGACCAGGAACAAAGCTAAAGAATAGGCTCAAACATGGTGATATCGGAGTTAACCAATTTGACAAGCCGGCCATGAGCACGACATAGCTTATGCTAATAGTAATAAGCTAAAAATTAGACACACTGCTAACTCTGTTCTTGCGGACAAGGCAAAGAATATTTTTAAATCTAAATATTCAAAGTTTTGCGAAAGACTGGGTGCTTGGGAAGTATCGAAGATCCTGTAGACTAAAGTCAAGTGAGAAGTTGGCTTGCTAATAAAGTGCAGTCCATCCACTCCTACAAACACTCGAATTAAATCTAATCCTGCATTCACACATTCTGATGAAAATGCAGTCAATCAGATTAAATTTAAGACTCATAGGAAGAAGAAGCAAGCATGAAACAAGGAGGCTTCCTGTTATTTCTCCTACCTGGCCTGGCAGCACTACGAGGTCTAATTGGTTGAGTTAGTGGTATTTCTAGAGCAGTGAATGTATCGAAAAATCAAGTCAAGCAGTTGGAAGAACTTCACTATCAAAACAAGCAAACAGAAGCTATTGCATTTCAGTCGAAAAATGGGAAAAGACTTTACCTAAGACCTTCGTGTGGGCGGAGGAGGTGGGAAAAAAGGAAGAAAGAGATGTCTGCAGTCTTAAATATGCTAACCGACAAAGCACTAACAAATTTAGATTTACTAAAGTTTGCTAGAAAATTTCATATTACAAATTTCAGGGGTGTGATTATGAGAGACAAATTACCATAAAAACCAGGATGTAATGTATGTAGAATTAAAAATTTAAATTCAGCTAATGGTCGAGGAACTCACTGGGTATCTTACAAAAAAATATGGAAACAATGTTGATTACTACGACAGTTTTGGGAAACTTCGCATCCCCCCCCCCTTTATAGAAGTGCGCAATTATTTTCAGGGTATGAAATTAAGTTTTAATATTTTAAATGAGAAACTGCCTAGTCAGTGGAACTGTGGCCATTCATGTATTCAGTTCTTAATTAGTGGCACAAGCTCTATTTTGCATCAGTCATGTCTGTAATGAAGTTCTTGATGGCCAAGAGTTCACAGCAACGCTCCATGCATTTTCCAGCTCTGGATTTAAAAGGTGCGTGGTCAATGGCACTTATATATGTCCAAACTAATTTCCCCGTACCTAATGTGGAAAGTTTAAACTGCAAATTTCGTTATATAAATATGGTATCGCTGAAGAGGTGACTGTACCAGTAGGGTCATATTAAATCGAAGATTGCAGCATATATCAATTAAGCATTATGTACTGATCTAACTTTTGTTTTGCGAGAAAATCCAAACACAATGAAAAGTGAAATGTTATACAGCAACGATATTGATTTTACCGAGAATGATACTCTATCATCGATGCTAGGATTCGAACACGAGATGTATGAGAGTAGAAAAGGTTACCAGTCAACAGCACCTGTAAACATTTTGCCAGTGAATGTTATAAGAGTAAACGGCAATATTTTAACAGGCTCATATCTAAACGGTAATCCGAACCATACACTACTAGTTTGCAGCGACTGTTCCGCCTGGCTTCAAGCTGGTAGAAGTTCCAAAAAATCTTATATATGCACCAATCATAGAGAAGTAAGTGCAGGAAGTTATTGTTTGTATAGTCGACTGGGATAATAAACTGATTAATTTCAGAAACGAAGAAATTACATTGACCTCTCATTTGAAAAATAATGGACATTCGTTTCAGGACAAAGATTTTAAAATCCTGTCTCTCTACAAAGCCAAAGGTCAGTTTTTCGCGAGCATTCAGCGTGTTAACATGTAAAAATATTGTGTTCTTGAAGAGAATATTCTTCAAAGTAAAGACGAATGGAAGCAGAAATACTGAATGTGGACGAGCCCGTTAGTTACGAGGATTCCATTACAAAGACTGAATTCCATGCTTATTTGCCATGCCTGCCTGGACCATACCAGCTGTCATCTGAGGTTCGAATACCAGTGCAAAACCAAGACATTTGTACTTTAACATGCAACTCATACTTGAACTTCAGAGGCACTATAACAAATGTTGGAAATGCTGTACCTGTAACCACCAATATAATTAAAAATGGTGTATTTCACATTATTAATAAATTAGCTCATGAACTGAATGGTGACGAGGTAGATCTCACATGGGTTGTAGGTATTATGGCTACAGTCAAGAAATATTTATCTCTAACACACAACTAACTACCCACAACCAAAATGGTTGGATGGGGATTCGAACTTAATTTTAAAGTTCATTTCATGAAGGTGGAAGATTTGAAATATGTGTACATATTTTCTCGTTGCAAGGATTTGCTGGAGATTACGAACATATCAGAGTGAATTTATTCTAAACAAGCGTTGGTCACAATTTTAGCCAATACTGTGACAAACTCTTTACTGTATACTTCAGAAAACCCTGAGGTCGTGACACTCTCAATACATTCGATAGAGTGGTTGCTGCCACATGACGAAATATAGATCGACGAGAGAATAAAACTACTGAAGTTTATCGAGAAAAGAAGGAATATCGGTGTGGCTTTCCGCTCGTGGAGTTTTGAAACCTGTTCGGCACTTATGCAGTCTCAAAATGTAAATTAAAATGTTAAATCATAATTTGCAACAGAAAAACCACGCTAAATAGTTCAATCATTCCAGACCGAAATATGTAATACTGCAAGTGCATATCGCTGAAAGTTCGATCACATCGATATAAATAATGCGAAAGTTTATTTGTACTTTGCCTGTTTTCCATTTGTGGACCTCAACACGAATTTAAGTAACGGTTCTTTCATGTTGACTTACCAAATGTTAACAGATTTCCAGAAATCATACTATGGTCACGAAGCATCGACTGCACTCGAACCAGATGATTTTATGAATAGTGATTCGCTCCTTGTATTTGGCGGAAGTAAACAGGATGACCGTATAAATACCGGTGCAGTTGGTTGTCGCATTGAAATAACAGCAGCCTACAATGTACCTGCCAGTGCACAGGCCTACGCTCTCATTATCCACGATCGTTTAGCATCCTACAATGCAAGAGATAAAGTGGTCTAAATACTAACATAAGCTCAGTTAGATCTTGACTGTCATCACGAATGCAAACATCCAGGGCTTCCAGTCTCAACTTGAATTTAAAGCCTGCACAAGCAAGCCTAACAAGCTTATATTAAGGCCCTGTCGAGTACAGTTTAATAATTTTAGATTTATATGAAATACTGGATTCAGTTCCTTGGACGTACTCCATTGCAAATTGAACGACTGTCAAAGAAAACTAAACAAATAAAAGAAAACCATAATATAAGCAGAGTATGCTTAGTCAGCAAGATACATACACAACAAGAAATTCCAAAATGGAATCGGGTCAAATAGAAACAAGGAACAAACAGATAATAAATTAAAATAATAACAAATAAAGTAAAAAATTAAGTAACATGCGACAAAACGATGAGATGAAAAAAAACACAGCAAATATCAGACACGAACAGAAAAATAACAAAAAGACACAACAAATAGACGAGACAAAACGCAACAGGTAACAGACATATACAGAAAAGACAAACGACACAACGAAGAGACGAAACAAGACAGTAGTTTTCCAGATAGACAGTGTTACGATGTTTCGGGAACTGGAATCTGTTCCCGTCATCAGGTAGACACACAGGGTTCAGGAACGTCGTAACACTGTCTGTCTGGAAAACTACTGTCTTGTTTCGTCTCTTCGTTGTGTCGTTTGTCTTTTCTGTATACGTCTGTTATCTGTTGCGTTTTGTCTCGTCTATTTGTTGTGTCTTTTTGTTATTTTCCTGTTCGTGTCTGATATTTGCTGTGTTTTTTGTTTCATCTCATCGTTTTGTCGCATGTTACTTAATTTTTTACTTT
The DNA here is from genome assembly GCA_003012365.1 of Medauroidea extradentata. NCBI lineage: Eukaryota > Metazoa > Arthropoda > Insecta > Phasmatodea > Phasmatidae > Medauroidea > Medauroidea extradentata. The sequence goes on from PNEQ01010548.1 coordinate 52,805, forward strand.
ATTTGTTATTATTTTAATTTATTATCTGTTTGTTCCTTGTTTCTATTTGACCCGATTCCATTTTGGAATTTCTTGTTGTGTATGTATCTTGCTGACTAAGCATACTCTATTTATATTATGGTTTTCTTTTATTTGTTTAGTTTTCTTTGACAGTCGTTCAATTTGCAATGGAGTACGTCCAAGAAACTGAATCCAGCCATGCACTCCCATTGCACAGTTCTTTCAAAGAGCTTATATGGAATACTTTTTGTGATCATTAAGAGCGCATTATCCTCTTCACAAAAATTTATTCTGTCTCCCATAATTTTTCCCAATGGTGTGCTGAATATTTTCACAATACCTGAACCCCCAAAAATAATTCTCACTGAAAACCCTTATCAATATATGCCCCTCATGCTTCTAAGCTTCTTGTAAGACGGAGTCAAAGTTTGCCCTTTAAAGACCTATTGAGTTTGTATAAACAAACTTGCAAAGACACTTCAATGGCAAACTAGGTGTTAGATTAAAAGTGAGATAGAAGCCTCTGCTATAAATGTAGTGGTTTGTGCCAGTGTCATGTCAACAATAAAGGGGAAATGATGTTCCCAGTCCTGGGGTAAGTTATGCTGAAAAATAAAAACTTTCAAGTACTATAAAGCAGTTTTGGTCTAAGTTATGCATGTTACTTTGGGTTAGAGGCTTCGTTTTAATTGAATCCTTGGAGATGTAGGAGTGAACACTGTTTTTGTTATGGAAGGAAAAAGTGTGAAGAACTATAAAAAGATCTACAACTAGAAAAAGTGGCAATATGTGGTAAACGTTGTGAGCTTGAAATAGTATTTTTATATCCATGTAGAAATTTATAGATTTGCAAAATTACCTATTGCCTAATTACATCCACACAAGCTCTGAGAATTTTAATAAGAAGTGAGAGTTGTTTTTCATAGAATTATTATGAAACCCATTTAAGTACTTTTTTGTGCAAGCTAAGTTTTACTAACATAATAATAATTTTAAAAAACATAAATTATAACCAAATTACTATGTGCTCTGAAGACATTATAATTAAAAGACTGGCATCAAATAGGCCTATGTATGTCCATTCGAACAGGTCATTGTTTTTAATAGTTTGTTTGATAATCACAGTGTAATGTACCTTGTGTGTACACATGATGGTACTAAAGTAACTAGGTGAATAAAGAAGAAACTAAGCTAACGTCTATTGATACTCTTACTAAATAATAGTTGGTGCTCATATATTGTTACACGTCTAATTGATTCTAGTAGGGAGTAATAAAACTAAACATTCCCAGATAGCTTGCAAGCTTGCGGCAAGCCTGCAATTGACTTGATTTCAGCTCTCCGTTACAAGCCGTACTTTTTAAGTTTGATTCAAGCTTGAGCCAAGCCTATTTTTTAAAGTTCAGTTCTTCCTTGTACGAGGCAAGCTTGCTATAGGTTTGAAAAAAAGGCTTGCCAATTGCCACAGCGACCTTGCATCAAGCTTTCCTGGCAAGATTGCTGCAGGCTGGTCGTGTTGAGACTGGTTAGCTCGATTCAAGCTTACTGGCTTGACATGACAAGCTTGCAGACTTGTTATGGCAAGCTAGATTCAAACCTGAATCAAGCTGAGTTTGCTATCTGGGTTATAGATTAGGTTCAGGTCAGGTACTAAACACATTCATAGCAATATTGTAACAGTTTCGACCCACATCAATACCACATCAAGTTTCCTCAAATAAATATTATCTATTGTTGCTACAGGATCAAAGGAATGAATTAATTAAGTAAGTACATACATTATAAAAACTTAATTGTAAATCATAAACATAAAGGACACAATATTATTGAATTAGATGTTAATCATATTCACACTGCTTGAAGATTAAACATTCCAAACACTGTTACAATTGGAGTGGTCCAATTATGCATAGTCACTCACTTATACCTGTGATGAAGATGAACCAAAAACTGATATCCCTGTATCAAATTCTGCCAATGTAAACATAAACTAAATAAAAGTCCGTAGATTAATGAGGGAGGGAATGTTTGTGAATAGAAGTCGAGGAGAGTGACAAAATTGTTATTAAGCGTGCAGAAGTTATTTTTAACAACTCACAATTGACGTTTGGATGAAATGTTTTCACTATTAATTTTTACATGCATGTCTACTGGGATTAAGAGAAATTTTGAAACTATACTTGAATGTTTTGATTCACTTACGTGAACCATAATCAAGAAAAATAAATCCTGAATTTTGAAATTATTTCAGAAATATTACATATGTTTCAGTTATTACTTTGCCTATAATAACAAAAACTTTTGACATTGTGGTAAGTCCAGTTCATTAAGGATCTTTTAAGTGAGCCAAACCTGTAGGTATATTGCAAATATTTGAAATTAACATAAATATTAACTTTCACGCTGCTGAGTGGATTAATACTTGTTTTCCACGGTAGCTTGATATGGCTGAACTGACTCAGTGAACGTGAACAACGATGCAATGTGTGCTACATTTGGTATAAATGTATGAATGAATATTGTAAGTTCTTCACAAGTCAAAGAAAACTATTAATTGCTGTTTGTCATTCATTCAATTGCATGTAGCTCAGAACATGAAGATGTGAGTGAAAATAATTGTTTATTTGACTAAAGGTCTGGTGCAATTTTAGTGTTATTTATTATTGGCAACGTTTTACTGTTATAATAGAAACAGTTTGATCAATACAATGCCAATGCCTATATTATGATGCCAAATGTATCTTTACAAATTTGTTTGTAGTTACCATAATTGTGTAATTTTTAAATTCCAAGAGTTGAAGAGATGTTACAGAAAACGCACAGATTGTTATTACTGTAGAAATGCGATATCAAAAATATTGAAAGTTAAATATTTTCTTAACTATACAGTAAGTGCCAAATTGCAACTTATGTTATTGTAATGGAAAAATGTGGACTTGACTGATTTATGTAGACGCAAGTGGATGATACATGTATGTTTCAACGCAGTGACGCTTTTATGTGCTCAAAATGTCACAGAAACTAATTCCCAGAAATTGTCTAAATATTGATACTTTTGTTTTCACAATTTCCTATTAATAAATTTTTCGAATTCGCCGTAAAACGAGATATATCGTGTTGGCAACATTTAAATAGTTCAAATGACAATAATTAAATTGAATATAAAAATTAAAAATACAAAACTTTATTAGAAAGCGAATTGTTATTTAATAAATTTAACTACTTAGTGACTATTTCAGTTGTGAAATTCTATTTCAAAACGCTGAATATTTTCATACGGATTTAAAACAACAAATACATTAAATGAATCCAAGTCAAATAATTCAAATTTTACATCTTCCTAAATTTTTTCATACGGTTTTTATCAAGTGCTTTTGTAATGTTAAAAAAACATTTTCTCGGACAAAACTTTTAACATAACGATAATTATAATACATTTTATGTTTATCCAAGATTTCTATCACTTTGTTCCATTTTATAAGTTTTAAAAAAGAATGAAATTTTATAAATGTTTGTATTGAGTAATTCGAGTACAACACAGTCTCGTTAAATGTTTACATATTCATTTCCAAATTCGATTTATTAATGTTGACGATACTCTTTCTATACCTTTCATTACAATTTCTACATAAATATTTTCCTTCTTTATTCACGTAAAAAAATAAACAAAAAATTATTTACAATATAAGTTGGACTAAATAAATAGCAATATACCTGCTCTATTCCCTTAGCATCAGTCCAAATTTTTCAACTCATAAGTCACATTAATCCTTTATTTTTATCGAAAGGTTGCCATCACGAGCCTTAGACCCCGTTTATAGGGGCAGATCATATTCAACAACGTGTCATACTTGGTAGAACATGAGGAACCTTTGAATTGAACTGATATTTTAGCAAATACTGTAGTTCACAAATTCATCGTGCAAATTACTATGGCCATTCATAACATGCCAGATAATGTGAACAGACTTTCAAAAGAAGTTGTATGTATACTTCGAATAAAATATTAACCACCAGTGTATAACTACACTAAAAGTATTATTATATTTACAAATTACTTTAGTAGTATCCAAAATGTAATTTAAATTATTTCAAATTTTCATTTTCAGTTATACACAAATAAGAAATACAAAACCAAACATGTGTTTTCATTTATTGAAGCGAAAACGTCTCTGGATATGTAAACACTAGTCCGTTGCTATAACCAAGTTTTGGAATGACGGAAGTGCCTTGCGCACCATCTGTCGTCGGACGAGCCAGACGAGGAAAACTGATACATCGAGCTGTCGCCTCGCTTTCTGTTGTTGTCAGAGTGTAGAGTAAAATAGTTTTCCTGCCACGAAGAGCAGCCATCTTGTACACAATATATAATTATGGTTTCATTTCTAATATTGCAGTTATTTCAGAAGAATGAACGTCAATTAATTTTTCATTCGCATCTCTTATTTCTAACACAATATTTTCCAGTTTATCTGTTTGTATTGGAAAAATTAATGCATATATTGGTTCGTAACAAATTGTTTCGCCAAAAGAAACACTTGGCTTAAATGAAGCAATAATACTAGTTTCCCTATGATTTGATAAGTAGGTTTAATTAGAACCATGCAATTTGCTAAAATTACAATGAATAATAATAGTTTCAACTGGAGTAATTATAGGAATTGTATCAGCCCAATGAAACTATTTTTCTAACACTTTATTTTGTGTAAAACCTATTATTTTACCAGTGGTTTGACTTATCAAACAACATACCATAAATATATTTTATTTTTCTGTTATCTGATTTGTTTGATATGCCGGACGTCCTAAAAATACCTTACGGTATATACACAGGTTGTAGCATGCAACAAAAAAAAAAAAATACGAAAACATGTTGAACGCTGTTCACCTAAACTCAATATTAAGGGTGTTATGTCAAGTTAAGGATGAATGTTTAAAACTGTTTTTCCCCAAAGTATGGGATACTGTGCCACATACAAAATCAATGTTGCAAGCATTGCTTAATGCTACTGGGATCGTCAAACCAACATATGGTGCTTGATAACTTCCACTCTTAGGAAAAGAGCAGGGGTAGCTACCCCGTACAACTTTTTTACTGTCAAGTTTTCCATACATTTGAAGGTGGTTTGTTTAGTAATGTTACCTGTATAACAAAAAAAGTGCTCCTGTTGCAACTGCCTAGCAGTCATCCTTTTTTGTTCAAATCACAAATAAATCTGAAGTGGTAGTCCCAGAAGCAACTAATAATAATGCTATCGTGAGTTGGAGAACTTTCATAAAGTTTTGTGTAGTACAACACGATGTCTTCGGGACTTGCTGTATACAGAAGAAAAAAATGTTTTAATCTAAAGTACTATACACATAAGAATTTTTATACACCAGTGGCATTGCCATCTCAAAATTTACCTACAACATATGTATAAAATTAATAATTTAACGTTACAAAACTGTATAGGCCTATACCGTACATTTACAGTGGAATATGATAAATATCTCATCAGACAATAAACATTTCCTAGTCACACCTACTAAAAAAAACTGGCACCAGTAAAGTTATTTTTGAGAGATTTCGGTAAGTGCACAAAGCTACTGAAGGACTGAGTAGAAGAAAATGGGGGTAGATTTAGAAGATAACTGTACTATTTATTGTCCTAAGCCAGAGAAATAGTTTTTCTGATTTTTTTAATTTTAATTTCTCGGCCATGTGTAATGAATTTAGGATCTCTCACCTGCATTCCACATACTTAATGTCTGTCTGCAATTTCTGGCAGGAGGCAATTGAGCTGGCAAAAAAAAATCTTTTTTTATTTGTGTGTCTCCAATAATTTAAAACTCGCTCGAGAATTATAGAAGCGTATTGATTTTTTTTCTTGTAAACATAACTGTAGATACAAAAACAAATATAGTAGTTGTATTTTGAAACAAGCTGTCAGTAAATATAGTTTTATTACTCCACAAAGTTACTAAAAATTTAGGGAATACCAAATAAAAATATTATTGAGTTTATGCCACTCAGTAACCTAGATAGATACAAACTTGTATTTGCTCAGTACATGCAAAGCTATTTCAACTTTCAATAACTATCAATGTACGTCAACTTTCTTCATATAATATTGAAGAAACTTGATATGAGGGAACAGTTATTACGTTTAGTCCAGAAATTGAAATTTCTGTCTACATGTAGTTGTTTTTTTTTCTATATTGAAGGGTTAGTGCATGTAAATGGTATAACACACTTGAGTTGGAATTTAATCTAATGTACACTCTCACGTAAGATGTTATTTAAATTAGCCTAGGTTAGTATTTCATACTACCTCCTAATATCTACGCAGGCCATCTACTTTCTTTGTTGGGTGGGTGGGGTACTTTATATGTATACCCCGTAATATTAATTTAAGGGAGTTCGGATGACTTTTCACTCTAAATGCATGGGTACTGGGTTTGAACCGTGTGCCTCCGCCAATGATATCTTTAACTTCTCACGACAACAGTTGACACTGAATTTTCTGTAGCTGCCTGCTCCACTTCTAACCATATTACTATCCTGGCAATCAAGGGGAAAAATTACTTAAGACTGTATTTATCAACAATATTTAATTACCATAGCTCGTCGTATAATCGTGACACCAATGCGAACTACTGTATAGGTGGACGTCTACGATTAATCTACAATTACTACTCGCTACGATACAATACTAAAATGTATGGAGCTTCTAACAACACTCAAGATAGTTCCTTTCACACAACATTAACTGGAACTTAAGGATCACACCACGGCTTGTTATGGCACAACTTATTCTGAGAGGTCAGTTACTTGCACAGCCTGTAGCGCTACCTGGAGACACAGTGACAGTGAGCAGGGACAGCTGCCCCCATGACGACCAGAGACGAGGTAGCAGAGCGGTCGCCCCAGGATGCACTCAGGGACACTGAAGACTCCCACACTGCACCTTCTGTAGACACCGACGTCGCCCGCAAACCACACCTCATACATCCACACTTCATACAACCACACCTCATACAACCGCACCTCATACATCCACACCTAAAACAACCGCATATCATACAACGCATCATACAACCACACATCATATAACCACACATCATACAACCACACATCATACAACCACACATCATACAACCACACAGCATACAACCACACTTCATACAACACATAATAAAACCATAACTAATACAACCACACCCCATAAAACCACACATAATACAACCACACCTCATATGGTCACACCTCAAATGGTCACACCTCATACGGTCATACCTCATACGACCACACCTCATTCGACTACACCTCATAAAACCACATCATATACGATCACACCTCATAGGAGCACATTTTCATGCACACATAATACGTCCACCGATCATACGTCCACACATCATACGACCACACATCATACGACCGCACCTCATACATCCGCACCTCATACAACCACACCGCTTACAACTACAACAACCTCAACTTGCCCCGGATCCCAGCTTTGTACTCGCTGCCGCCGTGAGGAAGTTGGGACGGCCTCTTCTTCCTAGTTTGCTTGGAGTCGCTACCCTTAGCTTCGTCTTCTATCAACATGATTGCCGGTATAATCTCTGACAATATGAAATGTGGGGGATTAACTTCACACTTTTAAAATATATACTAATCAGTAGCAGCCGGTGTATAAATGCACGTGAATGCAGCAAAATTATTTTTGTTAAATTCTTTAAACATTATTGTGCATTTTGTAATTTCAGTAGATTTTATAGTTTTCGTTTTGCTGATAATGATCGCGTGTCGTGGAAATGGTTCCTTCATTCACCTCTTGGTTGTAGCACCTAGTGATGCAGTTAGGCATACTTCCCAGAAACCTTAAAAAAACAACTAGATGTCGGCAGATACACATTTTCTGCTGGCAGCACAAACAAAGATTCTAGAGCAAAACGTGACATGATTCTTTGTTTAAAGCAATATTAGCGAGGAGAAGCTTTGTGTTTTTAAATGTAAAACCAGTTTTAATAATGTGGAAAGTGAGTTGTGTGTATGTGTGATCTCATATATGTTATACACATGTATACATAATTATATAATATTCAAAATACAGTGAGAGCATTCATATAATTTTAAGTCGGAAGAGGCATGCACTTACATGAGACGAGTGCTGTGAATGTAAAAAAAAATTAATTGCTTGAAGTAACGTACTTACAATTGAGGACCTGGGTGGACTCACGACTTAAGTCAGCTTAAGTAGTTAGTCCACCAATTGTAAATTTAGATTTGCCAATTTTTGATCTGTATACTATAAACAAATGGTTTCCCTCGGGCCATAATAGATGGAGCTTGAGACCATTATATAAAGGTGACTACATTCATTTACCAGAACTGCAAAAACTTTAAACTTGATAATCTCAAAACTTAATTTTCAAGCTTAAGTCGTTAGTCCACCCATGTCCTTAATTAATATAAACTAGTACAAAGTTCCCATAGTCAAGGTACATAATGACTTTAAATTATATACAGAACTGTGATAAGTCAGTTAAGGTGCCACTAGACGAATTTAAACTCTCGGTATACTATTTCCATATGTTTACAGAAATCACCGACAAACTACGGCAGGTGATTCGAAATTAAAAATCAAGTAGAAAACATATCTTGCACGTTTCTGCTATACGTAAAATTAAGGGAGTAATAAAACTCTGAATATCGAATTTCGAAACTATATTTTCTAAAAGTATTGAACACATAGGGTCATAAAAATCCGGTTTGTCAGCATTGCTTTATGCTACTGGGATCTTCAAACTCTCAGTTATTTCTTATGGATACCTTCCCCCTTTTTGAATATAAAAGTGTGAGCCACCCTACAAAGACATACAACTTTTTCACCGTTAGGAAATTTGAACATTTGAGGATGGTAAATTTTGTAATAAGACCTGTGTGACAAAAAGGCCCTCTTGTTGCAACTGTCTAGAACCTACTGTTTCCGTGTAAAACGCACTTGAATATTTGGCGGAGCGATACAGAGCCTAGATCATAGGCAATACTGTGTACACGCGTGTTTGATTGAGGCCGGACCTCAAGATGGTTGTGGTCATTGACGAAATCAGCTGAGAATACTATGAGCAAGAGCTTGGTTGGAGAATTACGGCAGATTAACGAAAGTTTTAGATGTAGGCATGTACACAAGTGATAGATGAAATCATGTCACGTGGGTGTCATTAAAATTTAACTGATGACTACAGCATTGCAGTTTTGTCTCTTGTTTATAAAAACTCTTCAACTGTCTTGTCGTCACCCGCTATGTAAGCATCGCACTGACGAGACATTGACTAGCGAACCCTTTGAAAAACACCAGGCATTGTTTTAATGTGCTCACAAGCGTTCCTTATTCTTATGACCAGTTCATCAAGTGAGTCAACAGGCGTTTCGTGAACAATGTATTTAATACGGCCCAGAAAAAAGTCAGTTGGTGACAAGTCTGGGGATCGTGGGGCCACGATGTAAGATCTCCGTGACCTATCCAGCGAGCAACGAACGTCAAATGCTTCCGCACATTCCGTGCAAAGTGTGCGGGTGCACCGTCATGTTGCAGCCACATTACACATCGAATATTCAACGCGACTTCTTCTAACAATGTTGGCAGTGTATCTCAGACAAAGGCGAGGTAGACAGCAGCAGTCAGTAGTGGTGGTAAGAGATGGGGGCCTAGTAAGTTATCGCCAACAATACCACACCAGACATTCACTGAAATCCATACTTGATGAGCATGTTCGCGTGTGCAATGAGGATTCTCGTTGGACTACACATTCTCGTTATGCACACTGAAAAGACCATCTCGCATAAATGTGGCTTCGCCTGTGTAAAACATTTGCTGTGTAAATTCCGGATTACCGACGCATTGATGTAGGTACCACATTGAGAAATCGACTCGGTAGTCGTCTTCATTTAACGCCTGCACTTTCTGGCAATGAAATGAATGAAGCAATTGCTGATGACACACTCTCCAAACACTGGAATGGTAACAGCCTATCTCACGTGCAACCTGCCGAGTACTAGTATACGGTTGCTCTTCCATACGCTGGAGTACATCTTCTTCGAACTGTACTTTACGCAATGTTCTCTTCCTGCCAGTATCTCGTTCCGTGTCTGCAACACATAAATCATTGCATTGCCATGACACTACTGTACATTACGTACAACATGATGTGAGTGCGCTGTGCATCACTAACCTTACTTCATACTTTCCTGCAGTGATCTTGTTTATCGCAGCCGCCTCACTATTGCCACGAATGTTGTGTGGTGTGGCAGATTCCGTTGTAAGAATAGCGCTGCATACTGATGCAGGGCTGCTCGTCCATTGCCATCACTCCGCCTATACGCTAACACCTTGTCCGTTAACTCTGGATATCAGATGTTGAACGTTTGTGTTTGTTATTTACCTCGCAATTTGTCCCCCAAAGTGGATTCTGTAGCCCAATTATATCTATTGTACTACGTACTGTACGCCCTGTACTACATAGTTACAACAAATATGTTTCCGATTCAAACACATTGTATACTGCATTTTAATATGGCATAACTTAAATCGTGCTACAATTAAGAGGGCTGGCCAAACCTGTTTTACGTACTACATTCCTACTGACGTGAATATGAAAATATCTGCTGCTGGTTAATTTTACTGTGTGATTGACATAATACACTAGTATGATTGTAACACCTCTTCGAGGTACACAATATTGCTTACAACACACACGACGTTTCCATTGTAGCAACAAAATACCAAGCGCAACCAGTAGATTAATTGTTTAATTGAGAAGTTTTATCCACTTTTTATAGCGACGTCACGACAGTCGATAAGGATGTTGCATGGTCGATAAAGGCAGCGCCAGAATGCAAGGGTAGGACACATGGGGATCTCCGCGTAAACCAGCTGACCAGCTGTATTGTCCATCAGTGCTACCTGAGAAACATCCGTGTTCAGTCCCGCCACGATTCTAACCAACATCGCACTGGATAGTAGGTTTTGCTGTCTAACGTTGATCCACCGTACTTCCCAACCAAGCTCTTGCTTATGGTATTCTCAGCTAATTTAGTCAATGGCCACAACCATCTGGAGATCTGGCCTAAATCAAACATGCGTGTACGCAGTTTTGCCTATGATCTAGGCTCTGTACCGCTCCGCCAAATATTCAAGTGTGTTTTACACGGAAACAGTAGGTCCTATACAGTTGCAACAATAGGACCTTTTCTGTCACACAGGTAATATTACAAAATAGACTATCTTCAAATGTTCAAATATCTTAACAGTGAATAAGTTGTGTCTTTGGAGACTGGCTCATCCTTTTATTTTCAGAAGGGTGGAAGTTAGCCATCAGAATTTACTGTGGGTTTGAAGATCCCAGTAGCATAAAGCTATGCTGATATATCGGATTTTTATGACTGTTCGTGTTCGATATTTTTGGAAAATATGGGTTTGAAATTTGATATTTAGAGGTTCATTACTCCCTTAATTTTACGTATAGCTGAAACGTGCAAAACATGTTTTCTGTTTGCTTTTTTAACGCATTCACCAGCCTGAGTTTATCGGTGATTTTTGTAAACAACATGTGTACATAAATGCTGTAACATATCGCGTGTTGCTGACTATAACAAATTACAAATTGAAAAATGTAGTTACACAAGATTTAATATTGAAATTAATTGTTAAATTAACAAGGTTACAATTTTGACTTTTTAAACGAATGAAAAGTAATACAATTCATATGCATCAAATCCGCACTGTGGACATTAGTAACATCTGTAGAACGGAAACATATTAATTAAAAATTACAGAAAATACTATTTTGTCTTACATGGATCACAAAGTGTGTCAGCTTGGAAAGAGAATTATCTAGGCAAGTGAAAATTTAAATACATTACACAGTTAATGTGTTATCACAAAAAGTAGTCACTTCCACGGGCTCTATATTGTCAAAAATCTAGATATACAAAGCTATTAGCTGATAAAGCAACACACGTGATTATATAGAAAATGCTCCTCTGGGGTAGGGGGTGGTGGTTGCGGAGCTCGGAGCTGTGACGGCCATATTGGATGATGTCACCCATCTGCCAACTTGGATGACCTTGACCTTTTGCGGTCATCATCTTGGATTGTGTCACTTCCGGTCGCCATATTTGATGACGTGACTCGATGACGTGACTCGATAATGTCACCCATCCACTTGTCGGCCATCTTGTATTCTAGAATGCTCTACTCATGCTCTGTCATTCTATGGCTCCCCTGCTCTGGCTCCCGAAGAATCGACCATGGCCTGTTGGCTCCCAAGACCAACACTCCTGCTTTGGCTCCCGAAGAATCGGCATGGCCTGTATCATTCTCATGCTCTGTCATTCTCTGGCTCCACAGATAAAACCCCCTCTCTGTCTATGAGGAATCAACCGTGGACTGTAATTTTATCATGCTCTGTCATTCTCCGGCTCCATGCCCACTCTGTCTATGAGGAATTGACCATGGACTGTAACTTCCTCATGCTCTGTGATTATCTGGCTCCACAGATAAAACCCCCACTCTGTCTATGAGGAACCGACCATGGGTTGTAACTTTCTCATGCTCTGTCATTCTCTGGTTCCATGCCCACTCTGTCTATGATGAATCGACCATGGCCTGTACATTTCTCATGCTCTTTCATTCTCCAACTCCATAGAAAAACCCCCACTCTGTCTATGAGGAATCGACCATGGTATGTATCTTTCTCATGCTATGCTAGCTCTGCAGTTCTATCACCCATGAGGAATCGGCCATGTTATGTTTATCAAGTAGCATGAGTGTGATTCTTTCTAAATAAATTATTTTATGAATGTGTGTATGGGTAATATTCAGAAGTGATGAATTATGGTACCAATTAAAAAATATGCATGGTTGCATGTGTCGTATTGAATAAAACGAGCCTTCCCTCACACTTACCATCTGCATATAACTATGCAGATGGTTCCCCGAGGCTTGGGTCTGGGCAACACACTATGCTGATAAAACTTTTTCAAGCATTATCAGCATATTGTACAGGCGGTTTAGTAGCCGAAAAAGGAAAACTTACCTCTTGGAATTAGTTCCCTAACAACAAATCTGACGTGAAATGCACAGAAAGATGTCAGCGAAAAAGATGAAGAGTAAAGAGGGATAGATTGAGGAAATGAGAAGATAAAAAGTAAGAGCAAGAAATGCGAGTACAATACTAACGACAATTATTGCAGTGTGAATAACCATTTTACATTCACCAACTCTGATGCATGATATCGTAAATACAAAATAGTGGATGTTTCTTCTTTCTTCACAAGACGATGAAGTAATCATCTTCCACGATGCCAGAACTTTCGCACTCTTAGTGTACCCTCTCCTCTTACCACCCAGCAAGCAGCCCGAAGCTGACTTCACTGAAATGATCTTCTAGATCATCGGGCACTGAGCACGAGACCTTGGTGTTGTCGAAGTGGTGGCAACATCTTCCCAGTCTCGAAGTTGAATTAAATATTGCCGGTGAAATATTTTCAGTAACGAATGTAGGAGGGTGTTGAAGCCATATTTAAAATTTAAAAGCTGTGATCTAAATAATCAACCGGACAACTCTTGCATGGCCTCCAGTGTGATAGGGATACAATGCCGGAAAACAAATTAATACAACACAACATTCAACAATTTCTCTTGTATGGATTCCAGTGTGTGTCAAAGATTCTTGATATGTCACATGATACATGAAGATTGCAACATGCATGACGATAAAATAATTCTTCTTTAGTGCGATAGAGACACAATGCCGAAAAGTCTTGAGGAAAATGCCGAAAAAATAGTAAGGGGTATATACAATACACCTGATACCTCTTGCACAAACTTGAGGGTGCTGCTACAAAATATATTAGGTAGAAATTAACACAACACTTGAAATTCTTGAGGCAGTGCTAAAAAGCATAGTAAGTACTACAAGAAGAAAAAGTGTAAAGGTTTCAGACAACCAACATATCCATTAAACTTTCGTTTTATTATATCCATATGGTACAGTGTGCAGACCATCTTCGCAGATTTTTTGCTTGTCGTCCATCCATGTGAGAGCCAGTTTCTTTGTGCTTTGTGTATAGACATTGTGATGTTATGATCTGATATTGTTGACAGTTACTCGCATCACTTGCTGTTAGATCAGTATACACTTATAGTCCTCGATAGACATTGTGTTTTTAATGACATATTTAACCATGTAACCCTGTTTCTAACACAGCACTTAGTAACCAGGCCACCTGGCCAGGAATTCCAAAATATTAAACATAAGTTGCTGCAAACTGCAAGGCAAAACTCCCCACTCCAACAGAAATACGATTTGCCACACAGGGCACGATAAAGGGGCGTGTCACTCTACCTACGAGGTCTGTCTGCCCCATATCGTCGCCAGGACCACTTCACGTCCAGATATACGACTTGCCGATCGCCGTGGATGTTTCCTTACATCAGCCTCGGCCTCATTAACAAGGTGGGACTGTCATCATCGTAACTTAATTCAGTGGCTCATAAGTATTCATGAATTTATAATTATACATCTAACTATTCTTGCTTCCCTCTGTAAAGAACATCATAAATGTAATTAAATAGGTCTATATATTGTAAATTAAAACCATACCTGATATTTAGAATGCGAGTCTCACACTCATATTGTCATATTCCCAAATTATATAAATTATAAAATACTGTATATTTTACATGAATACTCTAGCATTACCAAATAACCAAAAGGAGTATAATTTTCCGTAAATGTAACACCATGTATGCCATCTCCAGCTTACCAGCATACCACGGTTTCATCTCATCGTAATGAACCCGGTACATCAATGTCTTCGAGAGATCGAGTACTGCAAATCCCGCATATTTGGTTTTATTAAAGAAAATGTTTTCACACTCCATCTTGATGAGAGACAGGGTTTTGTCGTAGTTGGTTTGACAATTGAACGTAGGTTTGGAAATTAATTTATTGGCACAATTTTCGAAGTTCCATTCATTGATGCTTTCTCTTGTTCTCCATAAGTTTCCCAAATGTAGCATTTTTCATCAATTTCAAGAAGTCCTTTTCAAATTCATTTGCAGTCATCTTGTGTTTCTCTGTATTCAAATCTATGTAAGGTTCTAGCCACGGCATTTGGTTGAATTGCAGTACTCGATGCACCTTCTTCAGCACCAATCAATGACTAATTGCTTGTTTCAAATTAACATAGTGAAAAATGTAGTTAGTTTTGTGATTAATTGTAGTCATGAGCTTGGTCTATTTGGATCCGGTAGGGTGCTCATTCACCGGTATTAATGGCAGGTCCTTATGATCTTTGTGGAGTAATGATGGATACTCCACATCTACATCCAATATGTAGGCAAATTCACTATCATCGGGAACTGACATCTCATCCACATCAGTGCCGCCCGTCTATAGTTGGAATGTGGCAAAGGCAAAGACATGGCCCAACCATACAAGTTGTTGGCCTCTACATACTGGAGGTAGGCCAGTGACTTTCTGGAATCATGTGTGGCAGACAATTCGTTATTGTTGGCCACACAGTGTCTCTTGACACACTGAGCTACCCCTCCACGGATGCCAGCCTCGATAAAAGATGTATGGCATAATCGACAACCAACTCGAGCTCCACTCTGGTGTTCTTGAGCATAGCATCGAAGGAGAAACCGGGGGCACTGATGTATCTGACGCAGTCAAGACCACACGTCTTCAAACACAGACCCCTGAAATTCTCAAAATCATCGCACAGAAGTAGGGCATCGGTCTTGAGGTAGGTGTTTCTGTATTGTCCAAGAGCCTCACAGTTGAATTCCTTCCAGTTATTCTGGGCAAGAAGGTAATCGTAGGCTGTAATGTTACTGCCGGTTAGATGATTATAGAAAGCCTCTTGAGGTGGTAGTTGGAGTTCCTCGAGTTTCCCCTACGAATCAATGTAGTCGTAGGGGAACATTCCCTTCCTCGTCACCTAATCGAGTTCATCTTGTTTGAAGAATCTTGTAGTGTCTTTAAATTCTGATGATGTTAAGTTCTGAACTACTGCTATGAGGCTGGCAGACATGAATCTGTATGTGTCAATGAATTGCAGAGTAAATCTGTCATCCAAACATTTACTGAAGTTTATTAATTTATCTTCTGTGTGTGGTATTATATATATGTTACAGGCATCATAACCAAACTGTTTCATGATGAAGTTTTTGTCATAAGTTACTGGTACTCTCTTGGGACGATGACGAAGCTTATTGCAATTATTCCAGGCCGGTTCAATGTAATTTTCTGTCAGGTGAACATGGACTTTGCAATTTTTCGCAGTGAAGGCTCCAGAGCCATAGCAGCAGGCGGGGGCCAAAGCATAAGCAGTCTTCTTATTAAATGTTAGCTGCCTCATTTGTTCACATATACTCTAAATGTCTTTAACTTGGTTGCCTATTGTCACTATATTTTCCATGAAATGTTTTGCTGCATTAAGTCCTTGATAAATAATAGGCTCTCTGTCCAGTGTTGAAGTCTTGCTTGCAGCAATTAAACTATCGTCTACATTTATGTAGATTCTGTAGTTGTATGGCTCGTGCTGCTGGTAGTTGTATGTGGAGGAGGTCTCAGGGTTTGGCACACACGACTGGACAGGCACCAGCATATATCCTCAAAGTCTGCGTAGATGATAATTGGTACTTTTTCACTACTCTGGTAGTTTGCGAACTTGAGCACAGGAGGTTTGCCATCCTTCTCTGGCTGCGGAATTTATGCTCTCACTGGTGTGTATTCGTTGCAATTCCTCCTGTGCTCAGCCAAAGTCTCTTCGCCTGTCAGCCCAGTTACACATGGACATTACTGATACCATTTCAGACATATCTTGCAGATATGTAAATATCCTCTATGTGTTGTAACATGAGGTCATACCAGGTGGGAAAAGTTATTTATATACATGTACTGATAGTTTTTACCTTCAGTCATCAACATCATCAGGTCGAAGAGTTGATTGTATTCTTCTTTAGTGACTCTGATTGGAACAACCTTTTGATCTTCGTCGAGAGCGTATATATTGGTGCTGAATCCAGGAATCTTCCTTTCAAACATTGCAATCTGTCGTAATAATGTGGGAACTATATTCCATCAAAATTGAATTTCAGTTGCAAATCAATGTATTGTTGGTTAACACATTCTGGATTACATCCTTCAACAAATCTGGCCAATATGGCCCACATAAAACACTTATTGTCTTCATTCTGAGGGTTGATAATGGCTTCTATAGCCTTAATGCTGGCTGGTAGATCTATGTAACTTGATGCTGTCACTGGTTCAAGTTTATTATTTCTTAGCTGCAGTTTTTTAATTTATGTAAGGTTCCAGCCACTTCCCTTTCCCTGATAATCCTCCTCCTAACATATTTTGGCAAACCTAGCCTCCACTGTGTCTTCTATATCGCATGTATTATAGAGAGGCAAGTTCTTGGTTTTGAATGCTCGCTGATCGCTCTCTTCATGGTGAAGCTCAGGCTTACCATATACGCTTTCCAAGAACAGGTTAAATTTAATTGCTCCTTGCTCTTCTATTTCAGCTTCAAGTTACCCGATGATGTTGTCTTTCACCTCCTCCAGGTAGCTGCAGATGTTTGTTGCCTCACTGGAAGTATTTTCGACAACATATGTCTTCATAATACCTTCGAAGGTGGCCTCAGTCTGCACGAAACCAAACTCGTTCGCTGCACCAGCCCCGACGACTAACCATCTGCGTGAATTGCCACCAGCAGAATCCAGACCAGCAAGAATGGTACGGCTGGAGGCAGCAACAAGCTGACGCTTTGTTGGAGGCGGTGCAGGTCCATTGCACTTAGCAACATGAGCTTTCAGCTTATCTTCTCTGGAAAACTGACGATCACACTTGCTGCACTCTAGCGTCTTGTGGTCTGGGTTCTTCCAGCAGCTAGTCTCGTGATGTCTTGCATGGAAGGTCTGAGCGAAATTATTATTACAAAATTTGCATCTTGATTTTGCAGACTGCTTCACTGCAGCAGTGCATGCTTCAGTATGCTTTCTTAATTCATCGGTGCAAGCAAATGACTTACCACACTTGTCACAAATATAATTTGATTTACTGAAGGGGTTAAGTTTGCCGTGGATCTCATGGCGTAAACTGTTACCGCACTTGTTAAAAACCCTATCACAAAACCCACACTAATATTGGAGGTGGCATTGTACTCACCAGAGCTGAAGATGTAGACGGAAGTGAAGAGACAGAAGAAGAAGAATCAACACTAGAAACCTTGATGTTCATGGTTATGTTTTGAGAAAAAAAAATCACCGATAGTGAGGGAATTCAGGGATGTGTAGCCAACAAGCAGCGAATAACAACTGAGGAATATTCAGGTCGTGCAATGTCTTTTATAACCTTAGTAGGCGGAGGGGAGGGTGGCGAGAATCCAGTGCTGGTCACTTGTGAACAAGTTCAGCCTCGTCATGTTTCGTGTCGTCATACAGCACGGTCATGGCTCCAGGTGCGGCAACAGTGAGCCAGTCCGCACTCGTCGAGTCTCACGTCGCCATCCAGGGCTGTGACTCAGCTGGCACGAGCGACGATATGACACGATCGGCATTGACCACAAGTCATTATGGCCACGACAACTGCAGACGCGCGCACGAGAGTCGTCATCCTCCTCCAGCCCCTCGCTACCTCGAGCAAGAAAGTTTGCTAGCGATGTTTCTCGCAGCTAAACTCCACTCGACATGAAAATTCTGCTACCGAAATACTTTTGGTCGATTACAAGCAGTAGTATGTTGCAGATTCTAGTACACACTCGTAATTTTAATACTTTCGAGACAAATAATTGATTACAAATAGTAGTGTTTGGTACACTCGTTACTTTTTAGCTGCTTACAAGCAGTAGTATGTTGTAGATTCCAGTACACACTCGTAATTTTAATACTTTCGAGACAAATAATTGAATACTAGTAATAGTTAGAACTTATTGGTTTGTGGACATATGCCATTGCTCATGTTTTGTTCACTAAACTTGCATTGAAAGACAAAATTACAAAATACAAAAACCCACCAAAACCACCGAAAACTTAAGAATTCTAAAGATTGAATTCCGTCAAGTGTTTGATAACACCCAAACACAAAAGATAGACGCAAAGGAAAATCAGATTCATAATGTGAGAAAAGATGGAAAAAATACATAAATAGTGGACAGTGTACAACAAATAAAAAACAAGAGACAACAGAAGTTAGAATCAACGAAGAAAAGGCAACGTTTCGGGGATTGAGATCTATCCCCGTCTTCAGGCTGAGACACAGCTGGTCGGAACACCAAGATGCGAATGAAGTTCACTAGAAAACTGGGACTTATATAGCCTGGAAGGTCTCAAAGTTGCTCGTCCAATAGTAGAAAAGCTTGTGTGATTGACTGGGCTCTCGGCCAATGTGTTCCAACCAGCTGTGTCTCAGCCTGAAGACGGGGATAGATCTCAATGCCCGAAACATTGCCTTGTTTCGTTGATTCTAACTTGTGTAGTCTCTTGTTTTTTTATTTGTTGTTCACTGTCCACTATTTACGTATTTTTTCCATTTTTTCTCATATTTGGAATCTTGTTTTTCTTCGTTTCTGTCTTTTGTGTTTGGGTGTTATCAAACTCTTGACTGAATTCAATCTTTAGAATTTTTGCTGATATATAAAAACATATGAAATAAATAAATAAATAAATTGATGAAGTTCCTCTGGGATTGTTTTTTTCTTAAATTTTAGGTGTTTTTGGTGTGTTTTTTTGTATTTTCTCACTTTGTCTTTCAATACAAGTTTGGTCAACAAAACATGAGCAATGGTGTATGTCCACAAACCAATAAATTCTAGTTGTATGCTCCCATCGTAACAAACATTTTAAAATCTCTACAAGTAGTAGTATTTGGTACACTCATAACTTTAATACTTTGTATGAGATTTCAGGGATTTATTTTGTTCGACGTGCTAACATTAAATAGTATACTTCAATATTCGTCATTGTACCAAGTTTAGCAGCAACTAGTTTAAAATAATCCTACAATCAGTAAGAAATTACAATACTTTTATGCGTCAGAAAAGTTAACCTTATTTTTGAATCGTTAAACCCCAGTAATTTAATATTTCTGTTTGTTATGTTGACATAATCATTCATTTTCATTAGTTTTGAAAAGTTAAGCTATTTTTGCCAGCAGTATTTCCTTTATGTAACTAACATTAGTCTCAAACTTTTTTTGTCTACGTTGACAGCATTATTTTTATGTGATATTAAGGTACATCTGTAATGAAAAATATTTTCATTTTCACAAATCACTTTTATTTGAAACAAAAAATCATATTTACGATTTCAGCTCTTCTGCTCAATCATACATTGTTTTTTTTGCAATCAGTAAAATACTTTTCCCGATATTGAGAAAGCTTGTATTACACAGTCAACAAAAGCAGTGGGATATTTTGCTGATGGGAAACTCGATCGGGCTGTATCTTCTGCCAATTTAGGTGGAGACGAACTGCATTTATTTTTCTTTAAAGGACCAGCTTCAGATGTCTTGTGTTTCTTCCGACAGGAGACATCGTCTTGAGTGATGACTGCAGTAACTGTAGTATTCTGCAACTTGACCATAGTGCAGTCTGGTGCATGTAGCAAATTATTGTCACAGTGGTTGATTGCAAAGACGATCACGTCGGTCTCGGAGCAGGGCAGCTTCGTCTCTTCACGCATGTAGAAGACAGCACAGTGACCATATGTTGTGCAGTCTATAATCTGTTGACATGGCTCATTAGATGCAGATTCATGAGCCGACAAACTGCGATATACACCATCACACTCTACACTGTACGTACGCAAGAATACCCGAGACCAGTAGGAATATGTCACTTTGCTTAGGCCAGGAACAACACTCACATAATGATTAGCTGGACGGATGGTCTCCATGTTGACATGCCGGCGGTCCATTGCAAACTGTAAGCTACTCAGACCTCTCATGTTGTAGACTGATTGTGATGATGTCACCTCAGGATCTTTGCAAGTAGTGACACGATGCGAGCAATGACATCACAGAAGGCTTCTACACATTTACATCTGCTGCTGCAAATAATTTCACCTTCCACAGTACCACATTCAGGATCGGGTTCCTCCTCCTTCATGACTGCACACAAATTAAAGTTTTTATATCAGTTTATATAGCTTGTCAGAAAGATGTTGCCAAATACACTTCACACGTCAGCGGCGAGCACATTGTGTTCCAAGTTGTCTTCCCTCAATTCATGATTGTGGTGTGCCGGTCTCCATTGCAGTATTCTGTCCATCGAACTATTTCACCATCAGGTCTGCGCAGCTCATAGCTGATGCTCTGATCAAACCATTTTTGTTGCAGCTGTTCTTCATTTGCTTGAGTGATGTGCAAACTTGTAGATACAGGCAGTTTGGTATCTGGGCGTAGGTTATGGACGGCACACGCTTCAAAATTGCAAGGCACTGTAATTAATGATGTATGATCTTCGTTACACAGTATCCAGTGTTTGATTCCGTTACAGGCTTCCACTTATCTGGCGAGTCCGGATTGTTTATAACTTACTGTGCATTGTCCAGCATCAACGTGCACTGTCAGTACAGGCGGTCTGAAACTCACTTTGTGGTAGCCAATGGTCACATCCCCATACTTGCCGCTGTTTGCTGGATTGAATAAGATAGACATGAGAGGAGAGCTGTTGTCTTCATGGCTGCTGATGCACGACTGAACACTTCTTACTCAATCTTGTGTAGCGAAAAGTTGATAATGTGAGAGTCTTGCCATTCCCTATGGGCTTTGTTCTACCATATGTCACATACACTGCCGGCGACTCATTGAGATTCTTCATTTCATCCTCGCTGATGACCTGCACATACTTCTTTGGAAGTTGAATTTTGAATTCTTCATATAATATGCAGGTGATGCTCTTTCCATAAGTTGTGTTGACTAGCTGTAAATTGGTTGCGAGGTACTACTTGCCGACTTTCACATCCGGGAGCTTCCTGTACTGCACGCCCTGGTTCAACTTCTCGAAGAGTGCAAGCATAGTGACTGGTGACGAGTAACTTCTGTAACCGAGCTCTATCCCCCTCTCTTTACATGGCCGAAGCTTTAACGTATTCATGCGCATCGAAACTCCAGTTTCGTATCGTCAACGCATTCTGGCGTGGGCAGGTCCAGCCCTGTTTGCATGCATCACAGGAGTGTGGCTTGTCTGCCGTCTTCAACATTTGCAGAGATGGACATCCATACGTAGTTTGAACATCGAACATTTTTATATTTTCTTTGCAGTCAATGCTTAACCATCGCTTCTGTTCTCGACCAGCAACAAACAGTATTTAGCCAAGCACATTATTAATTTCTTTATAATCTTCGTCTCCATCTTCCCAGTGCAGGCCGTTTAAATATTTTGTAAGCCGTCTGTTTGTCCTTTTGCTTCTTATGTCGAGCATGTAGCGGGGAAAATGAGGTCTGAATTTTTAGGATTTTCTACTGCCGTCATAGTAGGCGATGCAAATTTCCTTAACGATGAACCCCAGCGGACATGTGAAGCCCTGTAAGTTTGCAAACATTTAGCTAGCAAAGCAAGAACTGAACTGAGCTTGTGATAGTATTTTTATCACTTTATTACGTATATTGTACGTTGCCAAGCGGTCGTGAATTATGAGAGCATAGTCTTGCGTGTTGGCTGGTATGTTCTCTGCAGCAGTCATTTCAATTCGGCAGTCTATTACACCTGTGTTTATACGATCGTCTTGTTTGCTCATGTCGAACACTATAAGCGGTGCACTGTTTATAAAATCATCTCGTTCGAGTGTGGTCAATGATTCATGTCCTTAATATGATTTTTGGAAATATGCAAACATTTGATATGCCAGCATGAAAGAGCCACTAATGAAATTTGTGTTTAGGTCGACATATGGAAAACTTTCACAGATCAAAAACACTTTCCCGTTCTTTATCTTGATGTGATCGAGCTGTGAGCGATATGCTTTTATATTATTCTGTTTTCCTGTTTGGAAAGCTAGAATTATGTAGGGTGGTTTTTCAGACGCGAAACTCGATTAAACATTCCTATTTACATTTTCAGATTGGGATATATTTCCAAACTCCACGAGCGGAAAGTCACATCTATATTCTTTCCTTTCTCGACAAACTTTAGCAGTTTGATTCTCTCTTCCATTTTTATCTTGATGTGTGGTAGCAGCCACTTTATCGATTGCAACGAGAGTGTCAATGCCTCTGGATTTTCTGCAGTTTCCAGCAAAGCATTAGTCTGCATGTTCGCTAAAAGTAAATGAACTCTTGCTTTGAATTGTCAATTATATGCTTGTAGTCTTCGGTGAATCCCAGCAATGAGGAAAGGCGAACACATATTTCAAATCTTGCACCTTCATATACAGGAACGTTGTAGCCAGGTTCGATTCCCCATCCAGCCATTATGACTGCTGGTAGCTGGTTATGTGTTAGAGACAAATAGTTCTTCATGATTGTTGTAATAACCACATCTCTCATTTGGTCGACCTCGATTTCATTCAGTTCATAAG
>PNEQ01010548.1:76489-86927 GCA_003012365.1 Medauroidea extradentata
TATATATATATATATATATATATATATATATATATATATATATATATATATATATATATATATATATATGTCCTGGTTTTGCACCAGTATTCAAACCTCGGACGACAGCAGGTATTGTCCTGGTAGATATGGTGAATATGCGTGAAACTCAGTTCTTGTGATAAAATATAAAATCCTTATAACTTACAGGCCCGACTACGTTAAGTATTTCTGCTTCCATTCTTGTAAACTTTAAAGCCTTGCCTCTTTAAGAACATAATATTTTTATGTGTTAACACACTGGTGGCTTGTGTCGTACTAACCTTTGCTTGGCGCGATCACTTGATTTTACATTGTTTCTAAAGCATAGACCCATCTTTCCTGAAATGCAGACACAAAGTTATTTCTTCTTCTCTGAAATTAATAAGTTCATCTTCTTGATTGACAATGCGAACGATATTTTCCTGCACCTTCTTCGCTATGATCGGTGCGTAAATAAGAGATTTTGGAACATCAACCAGCTTGAAACCTGGTGAAACAGTCGCTGCAAACTTGTGAAGTGTATTATTTGGTTTACCATTAAGATATGAGCCTGTTACCAGATTGCAGTTTACTCTTATTACATTCACCGGCAAAATGTTTACTGGTACCGTAAAATGGGGTGAATAGGGACGCTGGGGTGAAAAGGTACAAAATTTCAAAACAAAAGTTCAAGTACGCAGTTGTAAATCAGAGTTTTTCCTAAAGGTTGGCAGTTAATGATTTAACAAAGAGTTATTGTACTGAAATATAATTTAATTTACTATAAATTTCTAAGCTAGGAATCTGTTTCAAATTTTGTCCCTATTCACCCCAGCGTCCCTATTCACCCCATTTTACAGTAGTAATGACTGTTGCACTCTACAGCTCTTATACATCCTGCGTTCGAACTCTAGCTTTGAAGCCAGTGTATCATTCTCTGTAAAATCAATATCTTTGCTGCATATGATCTCACTTTTAAATGTGTTTGAGTTTCCACACAGACGAAATTGTACATCAGGAGCTAATGCTTGCTTCAAATACGATGCAATGTCATATATTTCATACGATCTAGTGTGTAAAGCTGTCTCTTTTACATCACCATTTTTCACATAGTGAAACTTGCAGTTTGAACTGTCCATGTTCGGTATGGAGAAGTAAGTTTGCAAATCTATTAGTGCTACAGACCACGAGCATTTAAATCCAGTGCTGGGAAATGCACAGAGGATAGTTCCGAGCTCTTACCCATCAATATCAAAGTTACAGACATTACTGATGCACTGGAAGTGAAAATGTTCTA
The DNA here is from genome assembly GCA_003012365.1 of Medauroidea extradentata. Classification (NCBI taxonomy): domain Eukaryota; kingdom Metazoa; phylum Arthropoda; class Insecta; order Phasmatodea; family Phasmatidae; genus Medauroidea; species Medauroidea extradentata. The sequence goes on from PNEQ01010548.1 coordinate 77,787, forward strand.
ATTTATAAATCACTTGCTAAGAAGCGACGACACAGGTGACCGCAATTCCACTGCTCAATAAAGTAATTGTAGCTTAGTTCTGCATTGCGAAAATATTTGCATACTTCCGTTGGTGGACGAAGGTTTCCAAAACTGTCATAGTACTCGACAATGTATCCAGATTTACAATAAGCAACCCAGTGTGTACCAGGTCCCGTGCTATTGTCCAGATTTATGATTTCACATTCATTAAATTTTGGCTTGCGTGGTAGGTCATGCATAAACACTCCTCTGAAATCTGATATTTGTGGACTTTTAGCACATTTTTTCAGTTCCAAACTTGTAAGAGGTTGGTTAGGTAACCTGCTTAAGATTAGTTCTTTCCTATTTTCCATAGCTACCTCCTGTAGGATATGGTTTTAGGTAAAGTACTTTGCTCTTTTTTAATCCAAGGGCGATAGCTTCCATTTGTTTGTTCTGGCATTGATGTTCTTGTAATTGCTTGCCTTGGTTTTTCGATGTTGACTGCTCGAGTTATGCCACTGACTCCACCAATTATACCTCCCAGCGCTGCCAAGCCAGGCAGGTGAAATGGCAAGAAACCTCTTTGTTTCTTGGTTACATTCCTTCGAGTCTTCTTTTTCTTCTGGTTGAACTTCATGCCCATTCCACGCTTGACTTTAGTCTTCATGATATTTGATATGCCCGAAGCGGCTATTCACTCACCAAATTTTGATCCTTTAGATTTGGCAATCTTATTTGCTTTGACTGCAAGAACGGCATCGGCAGTGTGCCTGTCTTCCAATTTGTTGCTTGTAGAGTAGGCTATAATATGTTCCTTACACGCCTCGTCCAATTCGTTGACTCCAATATCACCACCTGCCAATCATTTAGCAAGCTTAATTCCCGGCCCACAATGTATGTATCCTGGAATATGTGCTTTGAATGGTAGGTTATTTATAAGCATGTTCACAAGACCACTACCACTTTGGATATTACTCCTACGAGGCATAGCATAACACTGATTAGCGAATCTATAAGTACCTCTGTTTTATAGGTTTCGCCATCAGTTACATGGAGATCATCAAGCAAGATGTTCGTCTGCCGATATGAATTACTATCGACGATTAAGCTACATCTCACGAATCAAGGCATAGAACTTTGCTTCCAAATACTGTGCATTGCAACATAACAGGTCGTTCAAATTGCAGGAAACCACATGTGCTTCTGAGCTTGCTGGAGGAACCAAGTGGTCTTAAGTTCGAGAATGTTTATCTATATACGAAAACGCTACAACAGCCCAAGTATATGCGACTAGCAAAAATTCTACATGACGTAGAAGGTCTAAAGTATTTTCCGTTCAGCGACAATGAATCAGTTGTGTCTCCTGGTGAAGCACTGCCAAACTCCGTGTTTGTATTCGACGAAATAGACTGCGAGAAACAAGCTTGCATTCAGGAATATTTTTGCATGGGAAGACATGTAGCGGTACATTCTTTCTACCTTTGCCAGTCATATTCCCGCATACCAAAGCAGATACTGCGCGACAATGCCAACATACTGGTTTTGTTTCGTATGGACGACCTGAACTTGCGGCGAATTTACTCTGATCATATCAATACTGACATGACTTTTGATAAATTCAAAGATGTGTGTGCATGTTGCTGGAGCAATTCACATGGGTTCCTTGTATTAGCTGAAGACTTTCCTCTACTTAAAGGAAGGTATAGACGTGGTTTTGAACAGTTCACAATCATACATCAGTGAGAGATGAGCTATGTAGCCTCCAAATTCGGTCACAATGGTCTGAAATGCAGAATTGAATGTTGTTTGATGCCCACCGACGATGGTAACTGCAGTGCTGAAGGCAAACGTCTTAAGAATGTCGAGACTCTGAGAGAAGATGGAGATGCAGCTAACAAAGCACATATTCAGATGATTAATGGTGATATGATTAGTCTAATACAGAAAGTGCTGGATAGAACAAGAAATGCCATTGCAAGCATGATAAACGACATGAGTGTTAAACTCCATACTATTCCCGCTGATATGGAAAATTCGCTGGACAGGAAATATCGTGCAATGGAACAGTTAGTAAATGAAAACATTGGTTCAAAGTCCTGGATGAGGTTATACCATACCTTATTAGACTTGATGGTTTAATTAAAAATATTGAAAACATGCTACCATCAGCTTATAATCTACCTCCAATCATTGTTTTAGATAGGAAGAATAAACCAAACTCCCTACCGCCACCTAAAAAGTCTATATAAGCCAAGAACAAAAACGATTTTGAATGCAGTACAATGTCTGACACCGTCGGCGACTAGCATACAGTGATTAAAAACATTCGTGAAAAGTATCTGATTGCCAAATAATAATGGCTAATAAGGAAACCTTCAAGCCAATCACCGAGAGACTCGACATATTGCAACCTACACCACCACTACCACTTGCAGTGATGAAGACCGAACCTGGAATCGAACTCAAAAAGCAACTAGTTGAAGATGAAGATGATTTGCCGCTGTCTTTGTGGAAACTGTCGAATGGCTCAACTACAATGAAAAATTATTTAGATTCATACAAACTGACGTTTAATGATAGGATATATGGCCTGTACAGACAAAATAAAAAGCGGTATCTGGTTAACAAACAAATTTTTTCCTACCCAACAATAACAAACAAGTGGAAAGTGTAGTGATACAGCCAGCTGTGGGACTTGCTCAATTGCTGTTTGAAAAGAACCCTACCAGTTTTTCATGCAGTGATTGAAACAGTACAAGCAGTGCTTTGAAACAGTACAAGCAGTTGCTGAAACTTATCAGTGCACACTTGAAGAAAAACAACCCTGCCAGCAATGATTATAAGGATGAGACACATTCTAAATTTGACATTATTTCACAGTTGATTTCCAGTGCTGTAGGTTCTGATCGCGATCTACACAAGAAGAGAGAAGATGGACGACAAATATATAATGTTTACTGGAATAATGTTAATTAAATTGTCTGCAGATTGAGGTTGCTATTTGCAACACAACGAACAGGAAATAATTCCCATGCGAATGAAATATCCAGCATTATCACAGAATTACGTGAAGACGGTTACATAGAATGAGCTGTGCTGATATTGCTGGTGAGTTGCACAAGCCTGCAAGGAGAAATTATCCACGATGTGAAGTACTGGGGTTTGGTTTGCAGGACCTGTATCAAGCAGACTTGGTTGAAATGATTCCTTATGCTAGCAAGAATAAAGGTTTCAAATACCTGCTGACTGTAATCGAATGCTACAGCAAATTCGCATGGACTTTACCTGTCGAAACTAAAATTGCAAAGGATGTAACAAATGCTATGAACACTGATTTGCAAGATGGAGGTGCACCCAAGAACCTACATACGGACCTCGGAAGAGAATTCTACAATTCAGCACTTCGAACCTTGATGTCAAAACATAAAATAAACCCCTACTCTACACATATGAAGGCTAGCATTGTGGAGAGATTCAACCGCACCTTGAACGATGAAATGTGGAAAAAATTTTCATCACAAGGAAGTTATAAGTATAAACTGGTCAAGCTTGTGTCGAATTATAATCACAAAGTAAATCGGACCATGAAAATGAGACCAGTGGATGTCAAGGATAATTCATTGCTGCAATATCTCTACAGAGATGAGAAGAAACTGGACGTGCACAAACCAAAGGCTGAAGTTGGAGACTATGTTCAGATCAGTGGCGATGTGTGACCTAATTTGAAAAGCAAGCTACTAATCGTATTTGCGACTACCAGGATTTTAGTGTTTAAAAAGGGAAAGAAAAGGGGGGTGGGGAGGCTTAAAACTCGAAATATTGTAACAGAATACCGAAAACCCCATTAAACATAGAGAAAGAGAGAAATAATAAAACCGAATAAAAAGCAAAAGCATATTCCGTGGTAGAAAGTTTGGCAGCCAGTTTAGCAACATACTGATGTAACGGAAATTGTACCGTAATGGCTTGTATGGCAGCTGTTATGGTATCACGTGACACATCAAAGATTCTTTATCAGGATGCGTGAAGGCAATATGTTGGGATACCTGATATCATAAGATAAAACCAAGGAGCCAGCCAGGGAGTCGCTAAGAATCCGGCGTTGCTGTTAGGAATGAACGGCTGGTGATGTGGCCGATCTTGGGGCATGCACATTATTATAATCATCTCTCTCATAAAGCCTTCGTTTAACATCCTGCCATCAACACTGTTGAACAATGTTCAACAATGTTCTTTTCAAAAAAGAAAAGCTTTGGAATCCAAGTTGCCAATAAAGCCTTAGTAATGCTAACGCTGGAAAATTGCATATTTTCAAAGTTAGTTGTAGTATAAGTTAAGGTACAATTGATTTAACACAAAATATAGCACACGCACAGTTTCAAAATGCCACATGCTACAATGCGTACACAGAAAAAAACAGCAGAGGATCGGCACACAGAAAGTTTGGTAAAAAGTCAAATTATGATGTGGCCTGTGCGTGTGCGACGCCAATCAAAATGAGGATACTGCCGAGTTCATGTGGAGCTTGGTTATCGATTGGTTTGGAATGAACCTGATTACAGTTGTATAAGGTTTCTACCCACGTGTTTAGTTTATGTAAACAAGCGTGGCGTTTTGCGAAATTTACGAATTATTAATTTAAGAGATCATTGATTACAAAAGCAAATGTACAAAGTAAATAATTATATTTACTAGTGTTGCAAACACACAAACAAATAATATACCATACATCATTTCCATCACACTTTGTGGAGACATCCCGAACATCTGTACATGTGCGGCGATAAATGTAGCTTACGAGATTTATATGTACACGTTTGATGTGTGCCTGTGCTACATCAATTGTAGCGTAGCCTTTAGGCTTCCTTCGGCAACTGGGTTTCCAAAATGTTTCATTGTAAAAGTAGCCTACATGAAAATAACTGTCAACAATCGATCTCACAAGGATAGTTTAGATATGTTTATGAGAACAGAGCACAAAACGCCATAAACTTATAGAAATTTATTCTACAATGTTTATAAAATATTCGAATAAAGAGAAATTTTAAATAAGATTACAAACATGTTAAATTACGCAAATTTCGGGTGTCGGCTTACCTTCTCTGATGAGGTCACATTGTTGCTGAAAAGTAAAAACACTGCTGGAGAAGGTTTAGCATGTAATCCACGTAAAACACAACACTTGGGTTCACATGATTCCGTTTCATTAATGGTTTTTAGTCTCGTAAGACTATTTTTAATCCCTAGTATAGAAAGCGCAGCTATTAATAGTAAATTTCAATGCACAGTAACCAAATTAAATAATAAACGATAATATTCACTTGGCAGCATTACCGTGCAGCGCGGGAACTTGCCAATATATTCAATTCGTGTAGCTTATAAAAATCAACTGCTGGTGACCAGTGTTGCCAACTAAAGTTTAAAGAAAACCACTAATGGCACTGGAATAATCACTGGAGACCTATTTTATTAATAGAAAAGAAAATTTTTAATTTACTAGTATCAGTTTAAACTGTCTTCGCCTCCATGTTTAATCAACGTAAAACTTATAAAACTTGACCGGTAGTAGATTAACTGAAATCGCAGTAACTGGTAACATAACCACTAAAGTGGCAATTCTGCTAGGTTCGGCTATATTCGGAACAGTTCGGCGAGAAAGCACTGCAATCGTAGCTTCTAACACAGCGTTACGTAGCCAATCCCCTCCCGTGTTCCTTCCGCCCGGCCACCCCTCCAACACCTTCATTCACCCAAATACTATCGCTGCAACTCTATCCACTAGAAGCGATATTGCAAGCGCTTTTAAACAGCTTCCTTTGGTTGTTTACGAGTTCTTATCTTCCAATTGACAGTGTTGTAATTCGAGCGGAATTCGTAAAAGATAAACCTATATGCACGAGTCATAGTTAGCTTCTAGTAGAGACAAGGTTGCAAGTAAATATTTATTATAATCAGAGAATTGTCAAAAAGGTGCCTGGGCAAGCACTGCTTGCCTTGCTTACCCTGACGAGACGCCACTGGTTCAGATATCTAAGCAAAAAGGACAATTTGCCAAAGGTTACATACACCCAAAACTGGAGCAATGAAATATACAAGATCCTCAAGATTCGCCACTACGAACCAAGGACTTATATTCTCGAGGACATGGGTGGCAGACCTTTCCGAGGAGGAATCTACACAGAATAAATTCAAGTTACAAAGTTTCAAAATACATATTTGATCGAGGAAGTTGTGCAGCATAAAGGAAACAATATGTTGGTGCATTGGCTTGGGTTCGATGGCTTGCATGATAGTTAGATATTAAAGTCTAGCATTACGGATGCTGATATAAAGTGATTGAATAAATATTTTTTTTCTAAATAAACTCGTCTTGTTTATTAACTTGTAAGCAAGGCTGGCTCCGAGCCCGACCCTAGTGTATGGTGACTCAGTGCAGTACTTGTAGAAACATGCACAGCCAGCCCTGTGATGCAGGTTGCTTTTCGCGACCTCCAACAGCACATGAGGCATTACTCAACTCCGCTGTTCACCTGGGCTGACGTCGTGTGCTCGTCGTGACCTGCACAGCATACGTGCGTCAGGTAGGCACCAGGTGCCTGTATACGTGACTCGATCTGTGCACTACAAGCAGACCATCCATCAGATTGTTCTGAGATGTCGAACGAGGTGGTCGTGTCACAAGCTGCAGTAATGGAGGATGAATAAGTTGTGGTTCGAGATAGGTCTCCTCTTCGACACCAGATGGTACCTAGGAGAGGTTGGATATCACTGCCAAGGCCATCGCTCCTAGATGAACAACTTCAATGCCTGGAGGAAGATGAAGGATTCGCATGGACACCACTACAGCATCAGTAGCTCCGACTCGTACACCATTGGCTGCATTTTCGTTTCGAGCCTGGTTTCAAGACGTCGATTATGTTTTCACTCCAGTGGCATGGAGTGAGTACTCTCCCATTTCACCGGCATCGTCAAACGTACGTCTAGATGAGGTGGACGATGACAGCTACGAGGAGCTAACGCTCAGGGATGTCCACAGCGAAGTTCGCCTCCATCGTGAGGAAGCAGCTGCGGCACATCACACGTCGCGCAGGCTATGTGAAATGGATTTTCACATTCTTCTGGAAGAAATCCGTAGCCTGCGGAATTAAGTCAGGCAGCTGCGCGACATTATACAGTGAAAATATTTTTTGTGTATATATTTCCATTAATAAATTAGATTTAATTGAGCTCATGTGGATGTGAGACATTATTTAAACATCATCATCTTCGTGTGCAAACTGTAAGTACAATGTTGTTTCGTATCACATGTCTCTTTACATTTGTCTTATTCCTTGGAGAAGGAAGCAGGCACATGTAATGAAAATCATACACTTTTAATTGGTAGTGCAAATTATTTGCTCATGTTTCGTATCTCGTGTGTTTAGCCTTATTCCCTGGGAAACACTCGTTCATGGTAGTACAAACTTTTGCAAATCAGATTGTTCATGTTTCGTATCTCGTGTGTTTAGCCTTATTCCCCAGGAAGCAGGTACATGTGTCAAATGGTTTGTAATATCTAGTAATGAAAACTTGACACTATTGATTGGTACAATAAATCATTTGATACTAACTTATTCGCATACATTTCAATAATACTCGTTTATTTACGACAAATGGCAGTATTCACCTTTGCAAATATTTTGTATTCCTTGAAGAAGGAAGCGGACGCATGTGTCGAATGGTGAAGACTGCAAATTTTTGTTTGGTACTGCAAGTCAATGAATATGCAACAAAATGACTACATAACAAAGCAAATAAACTATACCTTCAACAAAAATCGGAACTTTAGCCATAAGAAACATTCAATGGCTGGTTCACTCCAAGATGCACACTGAGAAAACAATTTTGTTGGTGCAAACAAAATTTGTTTGAATCAACCAAATCATTTGTTTGTATAGGGGCAATTAGGTATTTGTTTGCTCGTACCAAATTATTTTGTTCCCTCGATTTGTTTGAGGAAAATAAGAGAATTTTGTTAGCAGTGCCAAATATTTAGCTATTCATAAAAATATTTCGTTGGACATTTTAAATGCACACGCAATATTTAAAAAAAAATATATATTTTATAATCTTAACAAACTTCTGAAATTTTAAGACCTAAAAAAAGTATGGTTGGACCGGGATTTGAGCCACTGTCCCATCGCTTGCTTCTTTCTATCCATGACCTAACCAACTTTTTTTTTTTACTTTTTTTTTATTACTATTTAGTACATGAGATTACAAACTTACAAGTGCACAATTAAAAACAGTGCAATACAGCAGTCCAATATGAGTCCAATGTAAACAGTTCAATATACAAACATGGCCGAGCAATAGGTGGATGACAAAATTAAGTGTAACGTGACATTATGTATGTTACATTAGGACACTTCACACTTGTCGTACGTATATTATCACTGTATAGAATCATTACTTGGTAAGGACAGCGCACGGCGTACATCCTACCACATTTATAGGCACACTGAATTAATAGTTAAAAAAAATAATAAATAATAAACAAATAATAATAACACAGCACTCCACTTGTCTGTAGTTGTAGTATAAGCGATTAGAAAAAGAAGAAATACCTGCCATACCAGTGACGCAAAGTGCCACGTCGTGCCATGTTCCACCTGTCCTCACGGAGTACGCTGACGAACACGTCAAGTGTAATCGGCCGCACTGCAGTTGTGAGGAAGTAGATGGCGTGCAGTATAATCCAATGGGCCGCACGGCGACGTACCGATGGGAAGGTGTAGAAGTCGCAGTGGAGAAGTCGTTCTTCACTAACATCGCCGTCGTTGATCAAGCGTCTGATATGGGTGACGCATCATCTCCAAACCGGGGTAGCAGAGGTGCAGGTAGTGATACAGTGTATTGCTGTGTCGATGGCTCCACATATCTGACATGTAGGATCGTCTGTGAGGTGAATTCTATGACGTCTCAGCTGCGTAGGAATGAGGTTATTGTAGAGGCTAAAGGCTGCCGCTCTTAGATTTGTTGCAATATATGGGTCGCCGACAGCTCTCCAGGTTCGTGTCCATCGTATACGTGTATTTAGAAGCGTCACGGCAGGTGTAATGCTCATGTTAGTTGCTCGACGATAGAGAGTCTTGGATG
>PNEQ01010549.1:0-47968 GCA_003012365.1 Medauroidea extradentata
ATTAGTAAGTTAACATAAATTTTTTTATAAAAAGTTAATTACAGCAAAGTACCTATATGATTATCAAAATTGTAGGTTATTTCTGTATGTAATGAGTAACTTCACAATACATAACTCACATACAAGTAGTGTCGTAACTCGTTGTAAGCAGATGGTAAAACAACACACAGACGCACTCAGAGTAAAATTCTGTACTACATAAAAGAACTGCTCGTACCACAGCAAACAAATTGCGACTGGCGAACCCCTCCGGTGTGCATGTGATAGACACTTTTCATAGATAATTTTATTCTTAACATTTTTTGTTTGAAACATTTTACGATGTAATGAACGGTTCAAGAGTTATATGCGAAAAACTGTTTTAGCCGCCATGTTTTTCAAAATGGCGGCCGTTGCCGAAGTCGGATCGATGGGGACTTTTAGTACATTAAAAAGGGGCGTGAGAAGATGGTCTCCACAAAAATTCAGATTTCTTGGAATTAATTCCTCACTTAGCCAAATTTTCATCTATCTTGACTGGACTATAATGTTTACAAGCACAGCTGCTGGTGATTTGTTACCACTGTACATTCTGTATAAATCTCAAATCATGTGAGAGCAGTGGTGCCAAGGTAACCAAAATAAATGAAGACCAGATACGTACAGTTACTTTTGTTAGAAATATTGCTGGAAACAGATTTTGATGGGCGTGCCCTGAAGATGTGGACACATTTAAAGTTAGTTCAGTTTTATGTAAATTTTCTGAACCTCAAATTCATATGAAAAATACCGAGTAACATGTATTATGTTCAACTGTGGAAAAATAGATGCTTTAAAAATGTACTGATGTAACAGACAAACATATATACAATGTAGTATATTTGGGTACATACATTTAGTGGACAAAGCAGTGTATTATATTAATGTATAATCAAACTTCGAGTTCAGTAATAATTAAATATTTTTTATGAGTCAATGCTCTGTATCTAAAATATGTAATATTTTTAAAATAATAAAAACATTTGAGTCTGAAAAAAATCAAAACCATGTTTTTGTAATGTTCCCATAAAATACAAATGAATAGCAATTCTATGATTTTTATAGAATTTGTCCTAAGGGCCTGGATACATATTGATTGAAAAGTGAATGTATAAACAACAGTTGAATCTCAGTAGATTAGAAATGTACATTCGTACACAAAGACCCTTTTTCATGCTCAAAATTACACAAAGAACAAATCCCTAAAGTTATCAAAATATTCAGTTTATTTCTACACAATTCCTTATAAAGAAATTTTTACAAAATCGCTGAGATAAAACATGTTAAAATTTAAGGAATGCAAATGATAGCAAATGAAATAAAAATTAACACTATAAAATTAATTAATTTTGTAAGCGAATTTTTTTTTTTTCAATAAATTTTAAATAGAATTCCATTTAAGGAATAGTCGCTGGACATTTAAATTCATGAAAATTTTCGTATTGAGTCAAAATACAATATCCATGGTATGAATCTAAATCAAATAATTCAAATTAAACATCTTCCCAAATGTTTAGTTAATTTCATATAGTTTTTATCAACTGCTACTGTGATATTGATTAAACTTCTTCGTATCGAACAAAACAATTAATTAAATGAAAATTACAATTAATATAATGAGAATCTAAAATTAGCAACGCTTGTTCCATTTAGTTAATTAAAAAAATTATAATAATTTATAAAGACATTTCTAAATTCGTTGTATTTAATTTGATAAATCTTTTTTTTCTAAGTCCTTCATTGAAATTTTCTATAGAAATGTTATTCATCTTCCTTTACTAATAAATAAATTAAACAATTATTTAACATAATTAAGGTCTCATTTCTAATATTGCAGTTATTCCTGAAGAATCAAAGTCAATTAATGTTTCATTCTCACCTAATATTTCTAACACAATGTTTTTTAGTTGATCTGTTTGTATTGGGAAAAATAATGGATAATTTGGTTCGTAATAAATTGTTTCACCAAAAGAAACACTAGGTTTAAATGAAGCAATAATACTAGTTTCTCTGTGATTGTATTCATCATATTTCAGAACCATACCATTTGCTTAATTACAATGGATATTAATTGAATCAGCCAAAAAAAGTTTATTTTTTCTAAGGCTTTGTTTTCTGAAAAACCTACACTTTTGTGAATAGAGTCTGATTTATCAGACAACAGATAATTAATACATTTTATTTTTACTCTGTTACCTTATCTGTTATAATTCATATATTATTGTTTCCTTTTATGCCCGCTAACATTTTGTTAAATGAAGAAATAGTTTTTTAGTTTTTTCAAGATATTCCAACATTATATTGACCAACAGGGATTTCTATTACATGTTCTACTTCATTTTGTTTATATATATATATATATATATATATATATATATATATATATATATATATATATATATATAGAGCTTATTATTTTCGTGTGTAATATTGGGTGTTAAATATGCTGTGTAAAACTGAATTAAACCAAATACTCTTCTGATTCTAAAGAATAATGAAGCGCTTTATTTATAATTGATTTCCTACCTGTTAACTTGAATACTTATTAATTTAGGTAGACAAATTTATGTTACAAATTAAATGAATTCTAAACCTAAAGAGATAGATTGGGACATAAAAATTAGAATACCAGACAATATTATTTAAAAAAAAAACACTTTTGAGAATTGCTACCTGATGATATTCGTTTTGATCTTTGAAAGAACTGTGAAAGGGGAGTGCATGACTAGATTTAGTTTCTTGGACGTACTCCATTGCAAATTGAATGACTGTCAAAGAAAACAAAACTAAACAAATAAATGAAAACCATAAAATAAGCAAAGTATGCTTTAGTCGTCAATATACATACACAACATGAAATTCCATAATGGAATCGGGTCAAGTAACAAATAAGGAATAAACTGATAATAAATGAAAATAATAACGAATAAAATAAAAACCAAGTAACCTGCGACACAACGATGAGACGAAACAACAAACACAGTAAATATCAGACACGAACAGAAAAATAACAAAAGGACACAACAAATAGACGAGACAAAACGCAACAAATATCAGACATATACAGAAAATACAAACGACACAATGAAGAGACGAAACAAAACACAGTAGTTTTCCAGGCAGTGTTACGACGTTTCGGGAACTGGAATCTGTTCCCGTCATCAGGTAGACACACAGGATTCAGGAACACAAGTGCGACTGATGAGGAGACTGGAAAAACCATGGGCATATATAGAGTAAGCCCACTTATCCTGCTCAGCCAATGGGAGACGAGCTGTCTCCTGATTGGTCGCGTAGCATAGATTGACTCTGATTGGTTGTGATGGGTTGAATGTGTGTTTTTGTTTTGTGCTGTAACGTTGTTTCACCCTTAATCAATGGGATCCACATATTTTTTAATTCAATACTCTGTTGACTGAAAATATTGCTATTGCTAATAATAAAGGCTGATTCTTTGATTTTTCTTTTTATTTTGTCAGTTTCCTGTGTAAGTGGTTTAGAGTCTTCCCAAAGAATTTTGTGGCTATTTTCCCATGCATGTTCGGCCAATCTAGATTTTTGGGTTTCGCCTTTCTTGCAATTGTTTTTATGTTCTTTGATACGTGTTGAAAGAGCTCTGCCAGTTTCTCCAATATACAAATGACCACATTCGCAGGGTATCTGATATACACAGTTGTGAGTTTGTAGTTTTTCAGTGGCTGGTTTTACCCTGGTGACCATACTTTTGATTGTAGATTTGGATCGGAATGCTGTTTGAAGTCCGTATTTCTTTCCCAGACGTCTTATTTTTTCCGACAGGCCTATAAGATACGGAATAACTAAGGTTCCTGCTGGTTTTTCGGTTTCTGTGTAAATAGACGACATTAAGCAGAAAGGAACCAACCCACAAATTAATTGATTTGGAGAATCATATCACGTAGAAGAAGATCCGGAGTATGTCTTGGAAAAAGAATAAGGTACTAAATCACAACATACGACGAAAAATAAGACCCGGAAACTTTGACCTGGAATATCTCAGTTCCAGTTAACTGTGGGTTGATTCCTTTCTGCTTAATGCCGTCCAAATATACTATTTGCTAAAGATTGGGGCAATTGTGATGTCTCTCCCCCCCCCCTTGCCAACCCCGGCGCAACTGGCATACAGCGAATTCACACATTTTGTTTTACAATTGGATCATAGAAAGCATTCAAAGGAGTAAGCGCAACAAGGTGTTGACAATATCACACTACTTCCTGGTTTTCAGTGCGGAACACAAATTTGTATACCTCTGTGTGGCAAGTACATCTGGTGAGGTTACGTGTAACATGTTTTTGCTGCATTACCTTTCTCTTCTCGATATGTTCAGTAAACAGGTATACCATGGAAAATATACTGTCAAAATAGGAGAATTAAAAAAGAATAAACTCAAAAAGTTTGTGAGCATCAGCATGACATTTGGTAAAGAACTAAAAGAAAACCAACTTATGTACAAATCCAACTATTTTAAAAGCATTTTGTTTTTGTATGACTTCATCGAAATGCGTGAAATTTATGGCAGAATGTGAAATAGGAACTTAACAAATCCAAAAATACCACTAAATAACAGGAAATTATGCCACTGTTGTGTGCTCAACTTACAATTTGTTAACAATCCCACACCAACATTCACTTAATCGTTCAATTATTTGCACTCTGAAGTAAAATTTAGCCGAAGTTTAATATTTACGTATATTTGTAATTATATTAGCAATATGCTGTAGTGAACTTTTTACTAAATAAAATCCTAGTTATTTTCTGAACAATATGGGAAAAAATAATCATCACAAATGTAGCAATACAGCATCACATAAACAGCATTTTTTTTTACACTGCAGTCGTAGTAACAATATCTACCCCCGTCCAGCACGTTCATATTGTTATGGCCATCATGTGCATGCAGATTTGCTCTTTGACCATTGCAGGTGAAAAAAGTTTTGTTTACATATTTGTTTAGTCACCAATGCGAACTGCTGAACGTTTAATAAAATACTAATTGTGCATGAAAATTGTTAACCATGGAAATTATACCATATTCGTCTATGGACCCCTCACCAAGCCTTTTTGCGATAAATTTGGGAAAAATATTCTTCTTACTTCTTCTGATCAGCACCGAAGAATAATTGCTGGAACTGTAGCATCCAATCTCAGATTCCACACAGTGTTTACAGCAAAATCTTAACATTCGTTGCCCAAATTATAATTTATTTCAATGGGCAGACGAAAAGATATCACTAATAGTATGTATGATCTTTAGCAGAAACAAAATAAAACATAAACATTGCCAGCAACGGAAATAATAGTGTACAACGACTATTTCCGCAGTAGCTGTTTGCCACGATATTGTTAATACTTTTTGGGGAAATAATAATTTATTCCAATATGTGACTGCGTTCTGAAGTAACACATCCTGAAAATACACCTCTGTTTCATTGGCATAAAATGAAGCATAAACTTTGTCTGCAATTGAAACTGTAGTCAAGCTTCCATCTCGTCTGCTTCAGTTTTTCCCCCCACCGTAAGTGAACACAATCGTTAAGATATTTTAAAGACCTATCAAAATACCACTACGTATGTAAACACCACGGTAATTGAATTCTGTGATGTAATAAGCACTGAAAACATTGATGGCTGGCAGGTATGCACGTTCCTAGCTTATCGATTGCGCCTGAGTGTCTGGCCTTGGTCCGACATGGCTGCATTACTCACGGCTAAATGACTGAGCACCATTGCCAAGTTTACAGCATGCAGCAGTTACCTCCGAACGTAGCGCACAGACTTTATATTGAAATTATCAATTTTCGTCGCACACCCCCATTTCGGCCACCCAAATTTTGGAAGAAATGGTGCACGGGGTACATGGGTGAATATGGTAAATTCAGTTTTTAACAAATAAAAAACACTTGTAATTGTGGTAGCAAACCATGGTGGCCTCGCAAATGACATTTTGAAATTCTTGGTTTTTTCCTGGTTTTTAAGGCTGGTTTTCCTCAATACACGCGTAAAACTTACGTACTGAAATGGTGCGGTAATAAACCTAAAAAAATCATTCATAGCTACTAATAAAGTAATAAAAATAATTTTCACACAGTAAAAAGTATTAACCTACACAGGCATTCATTATATTAAGATTTACACTTATTTCTCATTCATCAAATACTAAAACTACATGAGTACAACTTTTGAACCTATGTTTGAGCTTCTGTGTGAAACACTAAGATATTCCATGGGTAGGGAAAATGCTAAACCAGCAGCACTACCTATTAAATAACAAATAAAACAACACTTGCTGTAGGCTTACACCATATAATCTCTGTTCTAGACGTACCTTAATTAATAAGAAAAGTTTTTTAATGTCGCAGCACCTGTGATTCGCAAGGCAAATCTAAACTAAGCACTACATCTGCAGCAGTAGTCTCTTAACCTTGTTTTTCTCCTTTACAAACACATTCATAGGTTAAGACCTTACCTCAGTTGCCCAAAAAATTGTGCTCTGATCCTTTATCATTACTAACAAAGGTGATTAATTTTCCAATTACACCATTTGTACAACACATTTGTACTACTGGGGTCTCTTTCCACCCACTTGAATTCACCTTTGTATTTATTACCTACGTGGTAATGTAATACTTCGACATATTGAACACACACACAGGTGCAGTTAACATAACCTTGTTTCTGTTCACGTAAATTGCGGGAGTTACGCTATAAAAGTATCAAGTCTTAAACTGTACTAAATTTATAGTACAGCAAATAGTCTACGTTTCGCAAATATTCATCAACGGAATTGGACCACGAATAAAAATGATTAAAACCACAAATATTACGCAAATGAACTTCCAAATATAACATTTCAACATCTAACAAAAAAAATACTGGCATAGGAATACAATTGAAGTACTTGCTAAAACACTAACAAAACGTACTGGAAAACATTCCCGGCATTTGTTTTCGTTAGTCTAGCGGAGCGCACGAGAACGAAAAACATGTAGCGTTCGTTTGTCATGTGACAGAAATGCATGTTGGGTGAAATATTGAGCGTTGTGCTAGTAAACAGACCGCCCCTACAGTTGTCGACATTTTCTTTTTAACGAATTTACATTCTTGTGATCGCGAAATTCTTATTTCTTGAAAAACTTTAACTGAACATGAATAAGAATTTAAAAAAAAATTCGCGATACATGGAAAATTTTCTGGTTTGTTTAAAAAAATTCCTGGCTATTTCCTGTATTTCTTGGTTGGGAGGCCATCCTGCAAATATTGCACCGATTCAAAGTGGGGAGAAAAAAATGTTATACATTGGTCTGGATTTTACAGGACCAAATTTGTCTCTGTTTCATGGAGCAACTTATTAGTTTTCTGTTTGGTTGAAAATAATGACTTTTTTGCTTACTAGTCTAGGAACACAAATGTTTGCACCTGAATGCATATTTAGGTGCCATTGACAACTTTTTTCCCTGTGTGTGCATTCTGGTAGTGTCATCTTACATTAACTGAACTTTTTAAATGTTCTTAAAGGCAACAGTTCGTGGTGGTTCGTCGTAATGTTAAGACGGTAGGTAGGTAATTGGGCTTTACGTCTCGTCGACAGCGAGGTCATTAGAGATGGTGACACACAACTTGGTACAATGACAGAAGCTGGGAGAGGAGTCGGCCATGGACTCTGTTAAGGAACCATCACAGCATTCGCCTGAAGTGACTTCGGGAAACCATGAAAAACCGAAGTGAGGATGGCCGGAGACGGGGTTCGAACCCGGGTCTTCCCGAATACAAGTCCAATGTGTTATTGCGCCACCTCGCTCGTTCGTAATGTTAAGGGCGTTGGACCCGTAAAATTTCAGTTTTTTTTTTGTGTATTTGCGCCAAATACTGCTCAACTTTTACACATCAGATAACACATCATTTCCCCAAATAAAAAAAAATTAGGCACCATAGTTTTTGCATAATCACTCATCAAAGTCACAAAATGGCCATTGCGGTGCAGCCAAAATAAAAAAAACTAACTAATAAATTCAAATCTACAGGGACTGAAAGTCAGTGTATCAACGCATTTTATGACATGATTGACAAAAGTTAGTTTTGAAAATTTCAGTAGTAGTCGAAAGTCAAACTTATGCAAAAATTTACTCATTTTCATCAACTTTTAAAAAATACAAAAATGTATTACCTTGTGTTTACAAAAGTGTCTTCAAGTATCAATACTAATTATCTTGTTTCTGTAAGTTAATTATTATTTATTATTTTGGCTGCACCGCAACTGCCATTTTGTGACTTTTTTAGGTGATTATACTAATTTGGGGAAATGACATGATATCTTATGTGTAAACATTGAACAGTGTTTGGCACAAATATAAAATTTTGAATTTTTACGTGTCCAACGTCCTTAATATTTATTTACTTTTCCTAAGAATTTACTTACTAAAATAATTATTTGTTAAATAAGATTTTCATTTTATTAACACATTAGTATTATAAGGACTTTTTTACAGCAATACACTAACAGCACTAACACACTTACACCATGACATTCTATGAAGTAAAAATAATTTATTTGTACATTTTTCAACAAAATGCTTTAAATTATTTAATGAAAGCAGCATTTTTGTCAATGGCTCTAGCAACACTGTATTTCTTTGACCATAAAATTCATTTCACAACATCATCTGTGCTAAGACTCAAAATTAGGGATGGGTTGTTTCTGGTTCCTAGCAGTTTCTTCTGATTTGGTACTGGTTCGGTTGTAATTCAAATAATTTTAGAATTGTATTTGTGCACTCTCTATCAAGATTTTATATTACTAATCTACAAAATAAACAGTAAGACTCGGGACTGCATGATTTGAGTAATTCACATTGATGTTTCAATATACTACACCGTTTTGCAAGTTTGTCATAATTATTATACAGGACGCTGCAAAATACCATCTCAATATTCTAGGGAAAAAATCCTCATGTGTAGAGGAACAAAAAGTGTTGTATGAACATATGTCCAGATACGGACAGTTTCTGAGCTACAGTTGGTATACATGATGTATGGTTGATAGTGCGCTGGTAGGATCATGTTGCTGTGGGGCATCATTACAGCAGTGCATAACATGTTACTATGCCACACACTACACCACTAATACACAGACAGTAGGAATAACTGTGACACAGCAACATGATCCTGCCAGCGCGCTATCAACCATATGTCATGTATGCCATCTGTCGCACAGAAACTGTGTGTATTTGGACATATGTTCACACAACACTTTTTGTTCCTCTACACATGAGGATTGTTTTCATAGAATATTGACATGGAATGTTGCAACACTCTGTATGTTCAGTGCACAAACATAAGAAATTTGTTTTGCTTAAATAATTTTCTTGAACAGTTTAACCTGTGATACAGAATTTGAAACGAAAATGATTTTAAGAACCAAAATTGGTTCGGTTTTTCCATGACAAAACACCGCTGGACCAAGTTATTTGAACGACTGAATCGACCTATCCCTACTTAAATTACAATGTTTTGAAAGTAATTTTGGATAACTGAAAACATTTCTGAATACCAGTTACTACATCATTACAGAACACCAATCATCAACATATACCAAATCTAGTCCTTTTCAATTATTGTAACCATACCAGATCCTCAAATTTACATGAAGGTATACAAAAGTTATGTAAAAAATTAAGATTATAACGCAACTAAAAAAATCACTGTGTCACATGCCACAATTCATGTAAGCTGTACGGAATACTTAATTTCTGGCATTGAAAAACCACATAACCAAAACTCTGAAAGTAAAATACAGGATACACAAATGTAAAAGCAGGAAAGTGCGTGGACTGGCAGAAGTCTGCCTTCTAATCCACGATGGATGGCAGGTCTGCTCGTGAAATCAAAAGAAAATACTGTGTTGAATTGGTAAGTTTGGAGGAGTCCTAATAGCCAATGAGAGGAATGGAGTGGATATAGAACAGTGCCAGAACGCAAAGGCAGGAAGAAATGGGTCATCTCTGAGAGAATCTAACAACCAGTTACATTCTCAACACAATTTCAAAATGTGACTGACCATGCTAGGGACTGAATGGTGAGTTTTGTGTGGCACATACTTTTGCTACTCAACTGCAGAGGCATATTCAATTGTGTAAATTGTATGACCCAACCCTAATGAGTAGCATTAAACTCAACAAATAAATCACATGTAACTACTGTAGAACCCTCTTATAATGTTCCCACTCATAATGTTTTCCTGGTTAAAATGCTACCTTCAGTTGATCCCTAAAACTGTTATTTAATAAGATATTACCCTCTTATAATTTTTTCCCATTTATAAAGTAAACATTCTTGGATCCCTTCAGAAATATTTTCACAGGGTTCTACTGTACATGATAATCACTACTACAAGACAACTGAACAATGAGGACTCCTCAATTATAGCACAAACAAACATCTGTTAAAATGAAATTTTTGGTGCACTCACAAAAATGCATTTAAAATTCTATTTTAAAATATGTTCTAACCTCTGAATACACTCCAAAGTGCTGTTAGTGTATTCATGATAGTTATAGCAATAAACGTAATATGCAAGAAAACTTGCTAATAATCCCTCAAGCACTATTGATGTTTCAATCAAAGTTTTTTTGCTCACAAAGCACTGCATATTGATTTCCTTCACTATAGAGGGAGTGTCCAAAAACGGATAAGTCGTTTCGTGAGGTTACTACAGAGAGTAAAATGCAGACAAAACATTTAATAAGACATAATAAACATCTAGTCAGTTTATTCTGACATAAGCAAGGCTTTTGGCAGTGTTAAATCATAATATTGTGTTAAGAATCCTGTTATGTAACATTTCTCAAGGGAACAAGTAAATCTTGACTATATACATAGGAAAAGAGAAAACTTGATATGGTAACAGGGTAAATTTTAAATTGAAGAACTTGTCTATCCATCAAGAAAAAGTATATTTATAAGCAGGAGAACTTTATATGTTAAAATGTTAAACAGGAGTTTTACGAATATGTTACAAGGTGCATGCTTTAAATTTTTTATATAATAGGTGGTGAAACAAAACAGTTCATTTTTATTAAATGGTTTCCATTTAATAAGAGTACAACAAATTCTTTATTGCATGTAGAATGTGCACAAAATTAAATAGTGGCTGATTGGAAGATAGTTAAATCTAATTCCATTGTAAGATGCAAAAGAAACCAGAAATTTAATTGCATTTATCAAAATTAGACAGACTAATTTACCTTTAATGATCAGAAGTGGTTGATCAACATTTCCCAGCTTTATTACATTTTCCTTTGTAACTGTACTGTAAATAATATTACTGTGATACAAATTATGTTCAAAATGTACAGTGCATGTACAACTTATTCAAAAAATTGTTTTTCTAAAAGAGTTACTTCATGTCTATTACACTCGTATTAAAGATGGAATATTATATTGTGAATTGTTATAGAACTGAAACAACACAAAGAAAAACATTACAAGGAAAGGAAATTATTTTACCAACATTATAAAAAAAATTACTATAAAATTTAAAACATCTTAAGTTAACAAATTAGTTTCATCATATACAGTATTTCACAATATTTGTTTAACTGGTGTGTTGTTCATAGAACTAGCGAAAATCCAATATAAGAGTAACTAAACAATCAGCATGAATTAATATAGAGTGTAATGATTACATTTCAAAATATTTTTGAAAATTGTTAAAACAACAATTTCAACTCTCAAGTACAGAAGTAAGTTCAATC
The DNA here is from genome assembly GCA_003012365.1 of Medauroidea extradentata. Taxonomy (NCBI): domain Eukaryota; kingdom Metazoa; phylum Arthropoda; class Insecta; order Phasmatodea; family Phasmatidae; genus Medauroidea; species Medauroidea extradentata. The sequence goes on from PNEQ01010549.1 coordinate 11,788, forward strand.
TTCAATACTTCTGATAATCAAGTTATACGTCTGATATTTGATGAAATTTAGACCACTAAACTTAAACCACTTCTACATTTACGGCTCATTGCACAATGCAAAAATTGATCACATTTAATCACTATGTGAAGAGTGTGTGTACAAAAGGTGCTATTTTCACTTCCCATCCCCACTCCCCAAATGTGTGTGTGCCAGGTGATTTTTGTTACATTTTTTTTTTCTTTTTTGCATTTTCCCACAAATTTTTCAAGATGGAAATAGCTCAGTTTGAGCAGACATTCCTCATATGTGCTTAATCCTCACTAATGTGACTTAACTTTCTTTGGATCACAGATATGGCTGCCAAAATGCATGTCATGTTTCAAAGAATGGAAATTTTTTTCATAGACACATAGCAGCATGTGTTGATACAGTCTTCATTAAGTAAATCACCCTAACCCAGTTAACACACTCACATAACCTTACATGTTTGAAGTTAACAAGCTTTACACAACATTTCTGTTATTTCAGCAGTGCTATAAGCTTGATACAACTGAACAATTAGAGTGCAATGAAGTTTGATTATATCAGTGTTTTTAAAATTTTAAGCTTACTTGCATCTATAGGATACTTTTAGCATTTGATTTTGGGTATTGTAAGTTAACAATGTTTATACATGCAGTATTAAAACTGATAAATTTTTTTTTAAAGTACGCATGTCAAAAATAAAGATTAAGGATAAGGTACTTTATCAATGTGATTCTGAAAACAACACACAACAGTTAACAAACATTAAATGTACTGCGAATGGGGAAAACTGGCAAAACTTGAATGAAAAAAATAATAATTACTATATATGGAAACCTTTGCCAAATAATGTAAAACTTTATTCACCTTAGATAGGCCACACAGCAAATAACCTATATTATTTAGCCTACAGAGTATATGAACTAATAAGCAGCACAGGTTATGTAAAATTTATGTAGAACTGTAAAATTATTTTTCAATCAGCGTTTCCTAATTCATAAAAAAAATCCCATCAATTGTAGAACTGAGTTCTCTACCATTTTTACACAAATTATAAAAGTATGCAATTATTAGCATGTGTATAATAGGTATAATCAAATAATCAAGTAGTATCCAACTACCTCAGTTATTCTGAAGAGTGTGTTTTGGTCATCCGTGAAGTAACACAGCAAGAGAGCAAAAACTGCAATCAATTTAGGAACATTGTTCCTTAAATTGACAGCAGCCGCCGAAGACCCTTCTACAATCTTAATTATTGTATTCAACTGTTCTGAATTTTTGGACACATAAGTAGATGGTCGTTTGCTTTCCAGCCACTTCTTGAGATATGCTAGGATATGTGGACCCTTAGACTCCAAATTACTATTCCATTCAGCAATCTCATTTTTCCGAAAAATGTAGACGCATGTGCAAAAAAAAAAGATCAGTCACAGTTAAGTACGAACATTAATCTATTACAGCTGCCACGCTTATAGTGTTTGGCCGGTGGTTAATGGATGTCCTCTGTGATGGATACGTAGATTTCATCAACCCTGCAAACTCAGTTTGGTGGAGAATAACATTTCTGAAGCCTGTAAGTAAGGTTTGACTTTAATGCACCTGGTCTTCAACAGTTTCTCTTTGGGCAAGCAATGGTTGAAATGCTACGCATACATATCTTCCCGGGTTATCTTCACCTTGGTCCTCGACATCATTTGTAATTGTTAGGCTCCGTTTAGTCTGCAAACTCCTTTGGCTTCATGTTGTTGACTCGGTCATAAATGGCATACTGCAATTTTTTAGTTCTATCTGAAATTTTAACACACTAACGTTTTGATGGCAAATGAAGAAGGCCATTTTGACATGACAGTGCTAGCCAACATCTTAGCATTTGCAAGCGAGTATGCCTTAATTTATTTTATGTTGAAGTTCGCTAGGTTCTGAACCACAATCTGCTTGTCGTAACTTCTTGGCTCATCCCCAACATCACAAACTTCCTTGACCTGCTTTGGTATCAAATGCCAAGGAAATGGCTGACACAAACGAAGTGTAAAAGGTACTGTAGACGATGAACTTGGCTGTGCATTTTTGCGAGTCTAATGTTGAGCCACTTATAGACTTTACACCCGAAAAATAACAGAAATAAAAAATAATTTGTTTCATTATTAAGTTTCTATTCTCACTCAAAGGTGTTGTAAAAAGTTAATTTTAATATTACAAACCATGGACCTCTAGACTACAGTGGGTTCTACAATTTGCATATTAACTTACTACAATAAAATCCAGCTCATATGGCACTCTGTTTGCATAAACAAATTTTTGATATGGTGAAAGTATCTGACAAGATGAGTATTCATGGATATACACCATTGCTTGCGAGAGCTAGAAGAATAATTTTCTTTTCCAGATTTCGTATAGAAAGATGTATACCGGACCAACTCTCTGTGCACAAAACTATCTCTGGAGTTTTATTTTCATTTTTTTTTTCTTTCAATTTCTACACTTGAATGAAGTGTGCTCAACATAATTACACTTTTGTTTACCTTTCCTTGGTAGACCGTAAGTGTTATGTCATTGTTCCTGAATACTGTTGAGTGGTGAAGGTCTTGACGAACATTCTTAACTGATTTGGGCACTTCTCTTCTAGATCGGTTCATTGTCCCTACGATACTTGTTTTCTTTTCCTTTAGTTTCTCAGCAAGTTTTTTAGAGGTAAAATAATTATCTGTTGTGACATTTCGTCCCTTGTTTATAAATGGTTCTATAAGTTGTAGAACGACTTCCAGATAAGGAAACCCATTCTGAAGATAATTGGTGTCTACATCCACTGCAAGCCAGAACTTTATACCAAATTTGTCCGGTTTGTTTGCCATGTATTGCGTGAAAGGCATGCACCTTGCTTTACTTGGGAACAGCTGTTTATCTATTGACACATTTGCACCTGGTACTGGAATAATAAAGAAAATTAAATTTTAAAATACCTAAAAAAACACTTAATATGGTAATAAAATGAGAAATATAAATAACACAGATATACTTGTTTCTGCCTTAACAGACGATTGAATGAATATTAAAGGAAAATATTAAGTTTAAAAATACATAAAATTAAGTAAAAATTTACGATGGCACAATAGTCTTTCAAATAAGCTGAAGGTTTCCTACTTATTGAGATGTGTCGCAATGTTCCTTCAGCAGATTCAATTTTGTTGTATCCTACGGGAGCTACTGATGCTGGCATCATTTCCGACATTTGCGATGTTTCCAGTTTGGATTGTGAAGGACCTGGAACTGCTAACATAGTAACTTCTTTTTTTGTATATAATGTTTCTTTTCCCGTCTTCAGATTCAGATTTTCAAAATCATGTACATCAGGTGCAGGTGCCAAGTCTCACGTCCATCCGGATACTTAACATAAGCATAGTCAGAATTACCTTCTGATAAGGTTACTTCTTCTACCAGTGGATCATACTTCAAGGTTTTTTTGTGACTTCGTAAAAGTACCGGGCCAGATTGTAGAAGCCTAATCGGTGCTGACGGCCCATTACCTGACCGGCGTGGATGTTTAAACATCTGTTCATGATGAGTAAAATTTGTTGCGGTACACAAAAGAGAGCGAATAGCATGAAGAGCATCATCAATAACTTCCTCCCAGTAATTTATACTCAAAGCTCTATATTGCTGCGACTGGTGGCAATATTTTGCTTGAATAAAAATTCCTTAACTTCTCTTTAGACATTAAAGACGGTCCGCGATCTGTATGAAAGTGTGCTGGAGTGCCAAATGTTTTGAAGGTTTGTCTTACTTTTTCCACCATTGTTGTAGACGACGTGTCCCGACATGGAATTGCAAAAGGAAATCTTGAAAACTTGTCAACAACAATGAGAAGGTAGTGATTTTTAATCACAGATGGAAGAGAATCATTAAAATCAAGGCTAAGTATTTCAAAAGGCGAAGTAGCTTTGATAAGAACTGCTTTATTTCTGATGAAATTGGGTTTTATTTCCGCACAGGTTCTGCATTTAGCGACAATACGACAAATGTCTTCAAGAGAGTATGGTAGATTTTTACTTCTCACCCAGTGATTCAAATGTGTGATTCCAGGGTGACAAAGATTTTCATGCAATTTCTTTAACCTAGCTTTTGTATTATCGATTACTAGACAAATCTGTCATAATGCATCAGCAGCCTTATTTTCTTTCCCTGGATGGTAAATGATATAATGGAAGCACACTACCTCCAACTGCCAATGCATAATTTTTTCATTTTTGATTTTACCAGTCTGGAAGAGACTGACTGCTGGTCCATTATCAACCTGAAGTGCCTTCCCAAAAGGAAATGTCTCCATTTTCGAATAGCTTCAACAATAGCCCGAGCTTCTTTTTCAATAGATGAATGACGCTTCTCTGTCTGTGATATAAGTTGAGAAAAGAATGCAACGGGACGACCTGACTGGGAAAGTGTGGCAGCTACTACATTTTTAGAAGCATCAGTTTCAACTGTGAACATTCCTTCAGAATCAATAGATGAAACAGTAGCGTTTTCTATTTCAGTATTTAGAGAGTAAAATATTTCGAGTGCTTCAGCAGACAAGGGGAAATCACAGCGAGCCAAATGATGTATCTTTTCTGAGAACTTGGGAATCTGACTTGAGAAGTGTGAAAACATCCCTAGGGCTGTCTGAAGGAGGAGATAGTTCACGGATAGGTTGAAGACGCTCAGGGTTTGGTTGGATCTTCTTATGAGTTATAAGATAACTAAGTAGTTTCAAGGAACGAACAGAAAATGTACTCTTTTCGTGGTTGACTGTCAGATTGTACTTATGTACAGCTTCCATAATTTTTTTTTAAAGATTTTCATCATGCTCTTGTTGATTTTTTCCACATATAGTAACATCGTCTAAGTATAAAAGGTATCCTTTTGATTTTCAGTTTGAATGATACTGTCAATTACTCTTTGAAAAGTAGCAACACCATTTTTAACTCCAAAAGGTATATGCTTGATCTGGAACAGCTGACCACAGGCTTCAAACACAGTATATGCTCTGTCTTTTTCTTCAATAGGTGCCTGGTGGTAAGCACTGTGTAAGTATATTTTGCTAAATTCGCTATAATTAACAACTTTATTAACAATATCGTCAATTCTTGGAAGTGAATAAGCATCTAAGGGAGTAAATATATTTATCGTCTGGGAGTAATCAATAGTTAACCTCTTATGGTTATCGTTTGTGACGATGTAAAATTGAGCTCGACAAGGGCTGCAACTTGAGTCAATTATACCCTCTTTAAGCATACGTTCAACTTCAGCCTCTATGAACTTTGAATCACTTTCTGTCTGACACCGAGATTTTATGGCAATAGGCTGACAGTCTGAGAAAAGATTTGCAAACAGGACTGCTGGAGCAACTCTTGCAGTTGTGAGAGAACAGATACTGAGAGGAGGTTTATTTCCATCAAACACTACTTCTAAACTAGCATGTTCACTGAGTATATCATGACCTACAATTACATCAGTGCATAATCCTGGGAGACTGTAAGTATGTACCAGAGTATGTTTGTTCGTTTATACAAAGATCAACACTACATTTTCCAGTTGTAGCGGAGGTCAGTAAAGATGAAACCATACATACTTGACCATGAAATTTTGAAACCTTCGAGCCTAAACTACGAGCATTGCTATAATTGATAAAACTTGATGTACTTCCTGTTTCAACAAGGGCAAAGACTTGAATGCCATTTATGAAAACAGGTATAGTATAGTGAACATTGCTACGTATTAGGCTGTCTGTTGGTTCTTGTCTGTACTTTTGGTTAAATAAATACCACAGTGGCGACGAGGATGGGATTTACGTTCGGGAGGATGTAGCATGGTAAATTTGTGTCTTTAACATGGGATGTTTCAAGGTGGAAGAGTTTGTCAGCAATCAAGATTCGTGGGAATCGTATGCCGAACGCTTGGAACAGTGTTTTATCGCCAATGGCGTCGGTGATAAAGAAGAGGACCAAGCGAAACGGCGCCCGATTTTGCTATCGTCTTTAGGCAAGGATACATATGAAGTGTTACGGAATTTGTGCGAACCCAAGAAACCCTAGGACCGGAGTTACAAGGAACTTTTGAAGTTATTGGGCGAGCACTATTCCCCCAATCCATCGGTTATAGCAAAACGACACAGTTTTCACAAAAGTGTGCAACAAGATGGTGAAACAATGGCTGACTTTGTAGTTGCACTACAGAAATTAACCAGGTATTGTAATTTTGGTACGTTTTTAAACTCAGCCTTGTGTGACCAGTTTGTAGTCGGAGTAAGAGACAAAAATATAACACACAGGTTATACTTGGAAGCAGGAGATATCACATTTGAAAAAGCTGTAGCGCTCGCAGTTGCATATGAAGCAGCTATTGGTAATGCATCTCAAGGTGTGGCTGAGTTAAATGTTAGTGAGGTATCTGGTCAGCTATCCCCAGTGAAGTGACAGAGGTTGTAAATTTGGTTATGGTTAGGCCTAGGAAGGTAGATGTAAAAGGGGTAGGAGTGATAAAATGCTTTTGCTGCGGAAGGGCAAATCATACAGTTAAGGACTGTAAATTCCGGAGTTACAGATGTAACAATTGTAAGCAGCTGGGTCATTTGCAGCGCATGTGCCCTAATTTTGCAGTGTCAAAGAAGAGTGAGTCTAAACAACACAACTTTGTTGCGCATGAAGGTGCAAAGGAACAAACTAGCCGCTTAGATCAGTGGGGAAGTGAATTCGCATCAATGTTTTGTATATCAGCAGGAACAAAACCTAAGTCATGGGTCATCCCTGTATTAGTGGGCGAGGTACAGTTAGATATGGAAGTGGACAATGGTGCTGCCATATCTGCAGTATCAGAACATACCTACAGACATTTGCTTGCAACCTATCCCTTGAGTTCTACCAATGTCAGATTAAAGTCTTATACCAACGAATTTATGAATCTATGTGGGACGTTAAAGGTGCTCGTGAAGGTGAAGGGACAGCTGAAGACCGCTGATTTAGATCTTTTTGTAGTGCCAAATGGGCACACTTGCCTCAGCCGTGCTTGTACCATGTTGACACAGCAGAGAAACAAAAATAGGAGTTGTTCAACAGCCTGGTAGTAAAATATCCATTGGTTTTTGATAAGGGCCTGGGAACCTTTTCTGGAGGACAGGCCTCTTTACGACTTAGCGAAAATACCACTCCCGTGTTTTTGCCGGCCAGGACCCTTGCCTTTGCACTGAAAAGCAAGGTGGATGAGGAATTATATAGGCTTTTAGGACTGCACATTCTACACCCAGTGACATTCAGTGAATGGGCTACACCAGTCGTTCCAGTGGCAAAAAATGATGGGAGTGTACACATATGTGCAGACTTTAAAGTAACAGTAAATCCTAAGTTAGTTGCAGAATATCACCCATTGCCAAGTATAGAGAAGCTATTCGCAAAATTGAAAGGGGGCAGGAGTTTTCTACTGTAGACTTGTCTCAAGCATTTCAGCAACTGAAGTTGGATGAGAGTTCTGAAGAGTTATGCACAATCAATACTCACCGGGGTATTTTCAGGTACAGCAGATTGCCATTTGGAATTGCTTCTTGTCCTGCAATATTTCAGCGCACAATGGAACAAGTCATTCAGGGCCTAGAAGTAGTAGTTTTCTTTCAAGATGACATTCTGGTTACCGGGCCAATACTGGAGCAACACTGGAATAATTTGTATATACTGTTCCACCATCTAGATAAGTATGTCCTTAAAGTAAATACAAATAAGTGAAAAATTCTTCAGCCTTCAGTGACCTCCTTAGGTCACACAATTGACAAGGAGGGGCTGCATACTTGCAGTGACATAGTCAGGGCAGCTGTAGCTGTGCCAGCTCCACAAGGTCTTAAGCAATTGTGTGCATGGCTTGGATTAGTAAACTATTACGCCCGTTTCCTGCCCAATCTCGCCACAATCTTGGCGCCTTTGCATGATCTTTTGAAGAAGGGGTGTCGTTGGAATTGGACATCACAGTGTGAAGTGGCTTTCATGAAGCTCAAGGATTTGATTGTTTCCTCTACTGTGCTGGCTCACTGTGACCCCGGATTGCCCATCAAGTTGTCTTGTGATGTTTCCCCATATGGCCTTGGGGCTGAGATAAGTCATGTGTATCCTGATGGGTCGGAGCGACCAATCATGTTTGCTTCTCGTACGCTGTCAGAAGAAGAGAAGAAATATTCGCAGCTAGATCGAGAGTCTCTAGCAATTATTTTTGGCGTGAAGAAATTCTTCCAGTACCTGTATGGGCGGAAATTCTGCCTTGTAGCCCAGTCAATAAAGGTTTTGCGGGAATAATTAGGGTAAAGCTGAATTTTTCACAGATGATAGACCAATACTAGAGGAGCATTTACTCAAAAGTCCCCACTCCTCCCCATGGAGCTTCCCCCCTCCCCCCTCAAAGTTGAGAAAGGCAGACCTTCAGAGAAGTGCATATATCTCCGTAAGTAATGCTTAAATTAAGTTGTTCTTTTTTTTTGTTCGAACTCTTGTTTAACAGGGCACAATAAAGGTTCCGTGTGTTTTTGCGATAATGTTGATACTTTTGTTGTGATTTTTGGGAATGTACAGAAAAATTATTTTTTTTACATTGCCATAATTGGTTTTGGTTTTATAACTTTTTAAAAATCACATTAAAATTAAAAAGGTTCTTATATGTAATGTAGTGCTTGGTTTCCTGAATTCAACTATGTATAGGTTAATTAGCTTTGTTTAATATTTGCGCGCGAGAACTCTTTGATAAAAGCGAAGTCTGGTATTAAGCTGCATGCCGCGCCGGTCTGTCGACGACGAATGATGCACTAAATAGACCTACCATCATTGTTATATTTTGTTGCTGCTATTCAATAGGATTGAAGACTGGAAATGTGTGGAAATATATTTATACATATATAATATATTTTTAAATGCAATACTATACATAAATATTTTAATGTTATTAAACTCTCAAACTGTTGAGAGGCGTTATTAATTTAGGCCAGTTTTAGTTCGGAGGGTTTAACCCTGGCCCTAATAATTAGGGTCACTCCATTATCCACCACCCATGGACCCGCTGTGTTCTGAAATGACTAAACCAGCAGCTGTTAAAAACTGCCTCATTAGTTTTAAAACAGCATCACGGACCTCCCTCCCACCACTAATTATTTTTTGTCTAAATCTATAAACACATTGACATTTTCATATTTACACATTAACCATTCACAGTCATTTTACATATTCTGCTGGTATTTGCATTATATATATATGTGTGTGTGTGTTTACTCTGTTCTGTTGATGGGGAATTCACATCTTCATTGAAATAATATGGAGAATTTAAACATGACAGTCGACTGCGGTGCTCACACATTCCAGAGCAGTTCAAGTTGGCTTTCCTACACCCGCAGTAGTTACATCCTAATTTGCATGTGCACGACACAAGGAACAGTAAATAATCTGGTGCAAATGGCTTGGATGTAATGACTGGCCTCAGAGTTTTTCTTGAGATTCCATTTTCTTTTACGATTTCAACTTTCCATCCACACTTTGTCACAGGAAGATCGTCTCCTAACCGTTTCTGAATTTGGAGAAACACTCTGTCAAATGTTCATGGCATGCTTCAGAGGTGAGGTTGGTGGTAGCTTAGATAGATCAAAATTCGATCGTAACATAGTCTTTTTTGTTATAGCCAGAAATCTGAAATACCGGGCTTCGTTCAAACTTGTGTATTTTCCAAGACTGTACAACTCCTGGTCAAATAATTGTATAAATTCATCATCGCTAACTGTAGGTGAGCCTGCATTTATCAAAGAATTCATGTATATTGATACTTCATTGTATGATGCGCACACACCCATTGATGTAAGGAGATCAATTAGGTGTTTTGACCAGTACAACCTATGCAATTCTAATCCAATGCCAACTTGAACAGGGGACAAAAAAGCTTTTGGTGTAATTGCTGATACTAAAGCATGATTTATCACAGTACATTTTCTTCCTATTTTCTTTACATCCGTACTTTTCTTCTTCCTGGTTCCTTGTGAAGTGAAAGATTTCAAACTCTCTGGAATTAATTTGATTCCTCCAGATCTGATTTCTTCAGCTCTTTGGTGATTGTGTGAATCGTACATCATTTTTGTACATATTTTCTAATATCAGCAGCAGCTAATACAATTCTCATATGTTCTGTAGCAGAATCTGTGTCTCTATCTTTGTACCACTGATCGATCAATTTATAAGCAGTATCCGACAAACATACCACGTTTTTTTTTCTACCAGACACATTAGAAAGTAACAAACTATCTTTAAAATGTTCTTTGAGAAGATTCTTCAGATGTTTATCTGTGTAAGTTTCCTGTAGGCAAGATAAATCTTGCATAGTATTTTGTAGTTCCTTTATTGTGTACTGGCATACGTCATCGTTCTCTAAGTAATCACATAAACTTGAGAATGATTCGTTTAGTTTTGATTTTGGTCTTCCTACTGCACATTTTTCTGACTTGTTAATTTTACAAAAAATCGCGGTAGCAATATTTGTGGTACCGAACTTCAGGTGCTGCAAGGTTACTTAAACTTAACAGCCTGGTTTTAACTCTCTCTCTCCCCCCCCCCCTCTTATTTCTATTGTGGTAACCAAATGAACTGGTTTTCTACGAGCAGACGGTGCTTTTATGTCTACAATGGCTCGTTTACTACAAATGAAACAGTGACTTTTAAAATCGAATTATCCTTCTGAACTGCGTAAGACAGACAAAGACGTTGAAGGAAGCGAGGTCACAGATGTTTCAGATGCTCTAAGAGCAGCCTTAATACTTTAAGGACGGGTATAATATTGTCTACACAACTTATGAACTGTAATACTTTTTGTACTTTCTAACTTCTCATGGAGACCATCATTTAACTGTAAACTAGCTGAAACAATAGTTTTCAGTCCCTTCTCAACCAATGAAGTGTCCCCTACTAGACTTTTGCCACAAATAATACACAATAAATTAAAGTAATCCATTGCTATACATATTTGTAATTGCTAGTGTCGCAAGTTGTATTTTTACTTTTTAATGGCTCTAATAAAACAAAAAAAAATACAATTACAAATGTCACGACCTGATGGTCGTGCTGTGCTACGTCCTATTCTATTTTATTAGGCACATTTTAAAGTTCGTTTGTTGAGAAATTCATCTATAATAATATACAGGTTCACAATAAAACCAACATACTTTTTGTTCTGGGTTCCAACACAAGTGTCGAGGTAGAAGGCACAGACAGACCCACTAACAGAGCCACTTCTCTCGCCCGCCACTTCCTCTAAACTGTCCTCTGTGTTTATTGTTCCAAGATTACAAACCACCTGACCGTCTGAGATAAGGGTGAAGGAGAGAGTTTGTAGCTGGTCTATTCTTAAACCGTGGCTGCTGGGGTGGCAGTAGCCTCCGTATTTATTCATCACACATTTGTATATCATTGTTACTATTACCCTGATTTAAAATAATAAATTTAAGTAAGTGCCCGGCTTTTAAATTGCAAAATTTAACACGATGCCCGTTCGTCGTACATAACATGCGATAGCTCTTTATACCTTATGCTCATTTAATAATGCGGCATTCATAATGATGCTGTTAAGTTCATGTCACAATAGTCGTCTTAGTTCACAGAGAATAATTTAAATATGAATGTTTCATAGTATGTCTTGCAGCATGTTTTGATTGTGCGATGAAACATACTTTAGTAGTTTTGGTGACTGTGTGTTCAATGATGTATTCATTAATTTATACAGTATAGGAGGTGACACATTGTCAAGCATACCGCATAGCGCCAGGTCCGCAACCTTGTTTAGACAGTTTTCGCCTGTAACTTTTAAGTAAATCTAATATATTTATATATGTTTGAGTTCAGGGAAAACTAACCTATAACTTTACAGCAAACTATTTATTTAATTAATATTATTATAAAAAAGTTATGAAGCAAAAAGAAAAAAACGGAAAAGTGAAAAGGTATTTTTTTTATACATTTCCTAAAATAACAACAAAAGTATCAACTTTATCGCAAAAACCCACGGAACCTTTATTGTCCTCTGTTAAACAAGAGTTCGAACAAAAAAAACAACTGACTAAGCATTACTTACGGAGATATAGGCACTTCTCTGAAGGTCTGCCTTTCTCAACTTTGAGGGGGAGCAGGGGGAAAGCTCCATGGGGAGGAGTGGGGACTTTTGAGGAAATACTCCTCTAGTATTGGTCTATCATCTGTGAAAAATTCAGCTTTACCCTAATTATTCCCGACATTCGAAGTTTTTTTTTGCCTTTATTGACTGGGCTTTGTTACCGACCACCAACCCCTAACTCACATATTTGGGAACCATTGTGGCATTCCTCAATTGGCTGCAAATTGCCTACAGCATTGGGCAGATGCCCTTTCCAGGTTGCCATTGCATAAAGTGGATGCTTCAGAAGAGTTTTCATATCTGCACGTTGGGGTCACACAGTTTTTGCCAGGGACTGCACAAGCTATTAGGATTGCTACAGAATGTGACCAGGTTCTGAGCAAGGTCGTGTTGTGTGTTCGCGATGGTTGGCCTGCTGAAGTTGAGGAGGCCCTGAAGCCATTCTATACACGAAGATTGGAATTGACACTTGAGCATGGCGTGCTGATGTGGGGCCACAGAGTGGTGGTGCTGCATTCCAGCCACTTCGGCGTTTGTAAAATGAAGGCTCTGGCACGATCCTATCTTTGGTGGCCGAAGCTGAATGACATGTTGGAAAAGGTCACAGTGTCATGTGCTTCGTGCTTTCGGGAGAAGTCCATGCCAGACAGATCCATCCTTCTGCCTTGAGTATGGCCTGGCAAGCCATGGCATAGGGTACATGTGGATATAGCTGGCCCCTTTTTTGGCAAGTACTTCCTGGTGTTAGTGGATAGTTACTCCAAATGGCCTGAAGTGTGTGAACTTAAAAAGTACTAGCAGTATAGCAATCATCAACAAATTACGGTTTTGGTTTGCAGCATATGGGCTTCCAGAACACCTTGTTTCAGACAACGGACACCAGTTTTCCTCGGAAGAGTTTCAAAATTTCTGCCACCAGAATGCGATCCGGCACACCTTTTCTCCGCTGTACCACCCAGCAACAAATGGTCAGGCTGAAAACATGGTTAAAATGTTTAAGCAGAAAATCGAAGCCCTTCTCCACTCTGGGGTGCCTGTGGAGGTAGCACTCCCTTGGTTCCTTCTGAGCTATCGAACAACGCCTCATGCTTTTACAGGCGAGTGTCCCAGCAGTATGATGTTTGGCAGGGTACTGTGCAATAGACTCTCCCTGGTTACACCGTCAATAGCAAACAGATTTGCTAACCACCAGCCGTCTCCTGTTTCTTCGCCTCTGCGCCGGTCCGAAATTTTTGCGCTTGGCAGTCCAGTGGCTTTTAGAGTTTATGGGCGTGGAGAGAACCAGTGGGACAGAGGCATCGTCGTTGACAGATTTGCCCCTCTCACTTATAAGGTGAAAGGTACAGAATGAGGTATCTTCCATCGTCAACTCGATCAAATCAGACTGGTTTTCCCGTCACAGACAAATGAAGTATCTTCAGACTGGCACAGATTGGACCATGCAAGGGGCAAAAGTACTATGGCAGATGTGCCTTCTAAGTGTACAGGTAATCTTTTGGATTCTGTCACTGTTAATGATACAGTCGCAAAGGCCAAGCTAATGAAGGTGAAGGTTAGTGGTGCAAATGACAGTGACAGTTTGCGGGGGTTCAGTGCAGTGGATGTGGCTCCCATGAGTGATGAAATAGGAAGGGTGAAGAGTGTGCACGACAGTGACAATGGTAAACTCGACAAACAGGGTTCAGGGAATAGGACATCTTGTGGAAGCAGCATTGAGGGTGAGCACTTCAAAGGATTTCCTGTCGAGGCAAGCCCACTCAGCATTATACATGCTAAGGGCCGTAGGTATCCAATGAGACAGAGTGAAAAAGAAAGTTATTGATGTATAGTGAGCAGCAGAAAGGGATGTGTGTGTCGTCTGCAGTATAATAGTATGTTTCATGTAGTACAGTGTTAAGGAGCTGTTGTGGTTGACATTGTAGTTGCAGTATAATGTTCAATGGATATTTGTTTTGTTGTGGACAATGTAATCATTGTGTTCTTGGTTATGTATTTCTAGGATGAGTTTATATACACACCTTTCCTTCCATATGATATGTGGGGGAGGAGTGTGGAATATTGAAGTCTGGTAAGTTGGCTGCAATGGCAGGCGATGTTGTGTACGAGCGAACATGGCTACATTTTAGGCTATCTGTTGGATCTTGTCTGTAATTTTGGTTAAATAAATACCACACTTGACCATGACCTTTTGAAACCTTCGAGCCTAAATTACTAGCAGTGCTATCACTGATAAAACTTGATGTACTTCCTGTATCAACAAGGGCAAAGACTTTAATGTCATTTATGAAAACATGTATAGCAGGTTTAGAGAGTTTCGTTATGGAAGCAATACACTTACTAGAATTTGTAATACAGGAAACAACATTTTTTGACTTCAAGATCTTATTATTATCTCGTGATTGACATACCCTTGAAAAATGTCCTCTCTTGCCACACAAATTGCAGTTACATTCCTTTGCAGGATAGACAAGATGCATGAGTATGATAATGTTGAGAGTTTTTAGATGCAAATTCAAGGGATCGAGCTAACTCGTATGTCTCCTGTAATCTTAATGAAGGCTTTTCTAAAACACGCTGATATATAATCGGAAAACAAAGTTCACTAATTAATGCATCCCTTATAAATTCATCCCTGTGAGTTTCAGCGGTGACTGTCTTAAACTGACAATCCTTAGCTAATAGTCTAAGTGCATCTAAGTACTCATAGATTCACGAGTTTCTTGACATCTACTTGAAAGCTTATGGCGAGCAAAAATTTCATTAACTGGTTTTACATAGAGACCCTAAAGTAATACTATAGCATCATCATAAGTTTCACATAAACAAATGTGATTGTAAATACTCGCTGAAACAAAATTTATAAGTACCTTTAGTTTCGTAGAATCTGTAGTAGCACTTGAGACTTTAGCTAAAAAGATATTAAAAGTTCTAAACCAATTCTCCCATTCTTTTGAGGCCGAAGCTGAATTCGGATCCACGTCTAGTTTGTTTGGCCTTAGGATCTTGTCCATCTCTAATGCATATTATTATTAAGTAAAATAAATTGCAATGAATTAATCAGAAATACCTAGAATAGGCTTTATTTTACTTAATAAGAACTAGCCAACAACTGACTATAAATCAACAAGACATAGATATTAGCAACATACAATGTTGCTCATAGAGTAATACTTTATATTACATCAGGGGTTTTATAGAAATTTAATATTATCATTAAATGTATCCTTAACTCTGTTGGTAGTTATATCTTCCAAAAATCTCAAATTTTAAAAAAATTTCTAAATAATGTTATATATCTGTAACATACTATGCAATTAAAATAAAGTTTAACATAAAAATTTACTAAAAAAATTAACATTTTACATTTATTTCAAGGATAGTAAAATCCTCTACCTTAAGAATATGGATGCAAATTTTCCTAAACTTATTTTCTCTCGAGGGTACTGAATATAATTATGTGAAAACCTAATTATTTAAATTTCATGAAATGTAATATGTTTTGACAAATATGAATTATTTGAAATGGTTTTTATCCAAAACTAGCAAAGAGTCAAGTTATGCATGTTGCTATTAATTCATGCTTCGTTTAAACAGATAGATTAGTGCACTATTCACAGAATTATTTTTTTTGTTCAATCTTAAACCGAATTGTACAAATGTTAGTGATTGCAGATAATTTTTTTAACAGTGACAGTGTGTTATTTATGCTGTAATGTTAATTATTCAAACAAGTCTACAGAACGGTAGTCTTTTTTTTTTTTTTGGCAGGGGTCTATCATAAAGAAGACTGGGGCGGGTTAAGGAATAGCTACCCCAATATTGTCAGTGAAAAATATTAATATTTATAGTCAATGATTAAATACACAAACTGCCTAAATTGCACCATTTTCGACTTATAAACCAAATTTTCCCGCGTGAGAACCTCCCGGACCCCCTCCCCACTTTTATTGGATGATGTCGCTGACAAAATATTCTTTTAACCCCCTCCTCCAGAAAGGTCGACGCCCATGGTTGGGACCATACTACCGTTAAGTAACCTGTCTGATTGGTCCAGCACAATCATTTTCCACCAATCAATCACCTTGTCCAAAAGTATCCATGGTACGTCTCTATATATAATAGACTTTACTGTGTTTGCTACATTCCTTTTATGATTCCAAGCACGAAAATTTGTGTTTGTCGGCTTTCGTGTATTTTATACTAACATTTTGCAATTGTCAGGATGTCATTCTGAATTTCTCAGGTTTTCGGAATTGTGAAAATGCCAAAATAGCAAAGTGTTAATTCCCACAATTGCATGTACATTGTGATAAACACCCGGGATTACTTCGAGCCTCCTCCACTGGATGTCACGGCTGTCCACATTACCATTTTACTATGGCAGACAGTCTTTCATGCCCTTCCCTTTCCTAAAGATGGCAGTCCCTACCTACAATCGTATTTACCTTGGTTTTGTAGTGTTCAAGTTGCGATGTGTGTTGATTCCATAAAATTTGTCACATATTTTAATTATTTCTAAATAATTCTTTTCATTATCAATGACAAGTGAATTTTAGTGCATCAATCATGTATTGGATTTAAAACATGTGACTAAGATCCCATTACAAATTTTGAAATTATAGTAAGTGTATATAGATATTACACTTTAAATTAATGGTTGTTTGTACAAAACTTAAAAGGATAAAATAATTCAATATAAAAATTGTATGAATGTAGCCCTAAAAAATAGAAAATATATTTTATTTTTTCATATAAAAATAATTTTTTACAAGTGTTTGGCTCACATCACAAAATTACGAAGAGTTACATGTATTAATATCGGACTGTTCTTTCCATAAAATAAAACCTCATTTTACAGCAAGTCTAAAATTATTTCCATTCTAGAATAATTTCCACTTTCCCATCAAAACAATATAAGATTCTTAAAAAAGTGATGCAGGCAGGCTGATAAGAGTACTATGGATGCCACCGGCTGGCGTATGTAATGCAGTATCCACCTCTATGTACAAGCAATACAAATTTGCAGAGCTTTACAACTACTCATTTTCCTATGGGACTTAAGCGGTGATTTTATCATTTTGACTTGCGGGAAGTTCAACACATGCTTCTGTGATTAATTTTTCCAAATCCAGTTGTTATTTTCATAGATATGGGAGTCTGGAAAAGCAATTAGTTATTTTGAGAGGCCAGAAAAAAATATTTCTTATAAGAGTGCCAAATTTTTGAAATTAACATTACTTTTTCACATTTGATATGGTTATGTATTGTAGTAAGGTTAATTTTGTTTAAAGATTGGTAAATACAAAGCTCATACATTATTTGCATTACATTACATTACATTAAAAAATTGCTTAAATGTGTCATCCATGGTAGCCTACTAAAGTTAAATTAACATCAATCTTAAAAATTTTCAACACTAAAAAACTGGAAGCTATATCATTAAAATAAATGTTTGAAGAAAATTAGAAAAGAATCAGATTTGGAGTGTATGAAGTTAGATTAATTTATTAATTCTAAGCATGAAATAGCAAAAAAAAAATTACTTTCCCCAATTTACACATATTGTTCTTGCATTTCCTTGAAAAATGTGTAGATAAGGGTTTAACCTCAAATCTATTTTCACTGTGCAAATCAGCTCAAGAAACTTGTGCAAAATCTTACCATATGTTTATTTGAATACAAATACTTGACACTTTATGTCTAGATCATTTTATTTTTTCCACAATTATTTCACAACAAATTTCTCAAAAGATATAACATAGGTACTGTACTGAATTTACCTAAGTATGCCACCCATATTTTTTTACTGAAAACCTATGCCTATATCTTAGCAGGCTGCTCTACACAAGGTAAACTGGAAAAAAAAATTGGACCTCAAATCAATTTTATAAGCTACTATTATAACTCGAAAAAACAATATACGTTGAACAACTACCGTGATAAATAAACCCTTTCAAAAACATTCAATTTTAAAAAATATCCATTACCAGTATTCATTTCATAAACAAATATGGCTGCAGTCATTTTGCTACTTTAGTTATTATATATTTTATTATTCAGATTGCTTATAGAAATTTCCACTTTCTTGCAGTAGCTTGTTTACCATTTACTTCTGCATAGCTCATTACAATACACATGTACTGAAGTGGTGGATGTTATATGTAGGCGGTTGTTATATTCAGGTAAATACAACCAATTGATAATATACCCAAGAAACATGCATAATTGCAATTGTAAGTAATCTGAACACTTTCCGAGCACCGACCACATGACACTAATTCATCACAACCCACTGCAATAACATAATCAAGTGAATTTTTTGATGTAAAGATGCGTTTTCCCCAATCAGGTCCAACCAAATGGAAAAGTGGCATATTCAATCTGTAAAAAAACATAGCATTAAGAAATAAAAAGAAAATTAATTTTCAACTTCTGCATAATGAATAGAAAACATAAACTTACGTGCACAGTTTAGTTTTTTTTCTGGAGTTTACATGGCACAATTTCATCCTATTTCTCCCCTTTTCATTATTCAAAACTGCTGAAAGACAAGACCATATTTCAGTTTTAGATATGGCACAGTATCCACTAAAAACATATGTAGGGGATCACGAGCAAGAAGTTTGTTAACTGCCACACACTCATAGTGATGTACATCTCCTAGTTCATACAAACGGAGTGTGGGGTTGAAAGTGGTGAGCAGAGATTCCACAAATAAATAGACATTCTGATCCATCCCTGACAACAGAATAATATATCTTCCCATTTTAACATCATATTTATATATATTCTGTTTCAACCACAATATCTTCTTTCTTTTAACATATGCCTTTAACAGTCACTCTGGAGCACTCAAAAACATAATCTGGCAACTTCGCTCTCTGTATCACATTCTGTATATCCTGGGCATAAACATCTGCTCGAAACTGCAACTCATCATGCAGATGTATAGGGTTGGTTAAACCTGCTCCTGGCCTCAGAAAGCTTTTATGCAGTTCGTGCTTTTCTGTCAAAGACAATTTAACATTTTTATAGTTCCATAGGACTCTCATAGCCTTTTTAAAAAATCTCAGTGCGAATACTTTCATAAGAGGGTCAAACTGGGAAATGAGACTTGGGTAATGGGTTAAGTAGCTTTGGGCGCAAATTGACCTTTGGTAAAAAGTGTTTTCTTAGACTTAAGTAGTCGTGTATGATTACTTGCAGGTAACTCAAAAATTAATCATGAACGATCGGTGACAACACAATTTTCACTATTTCGGTCAGTTTCAGTCGACTTAGCCAAACTTCACTACCAAAATCTTCAATTTTATCCCAAACAAGAAATGGCAGAATTCTTACGAAAACCAAGACTTGCCATGTTCCTCCAACAATAATCTTGCATCGTTCCGGAACTATTAATGTCTTGTCTCTCAGATAATGTGAGGAATAGTCAAATTTCTCAATTCTTCCATTAAGAAAGGTAAAAGAAAACCAACCACAATCAACAAAGTACTGGATAAACAACGCACAGTCAAACGCCACAATACCCTCCAGAAGGTCATGTCCAAGACAAGGTGGAAGCCCAGATTGCACACATGGAAACCAGCCAACTTATTGAAGCATGAGTTGAATTTGATCCCCCAACAATACTTTGCCGAACCAATCATTTGCAGGGCTAAATTATAGGATTCAAGTTGAATCCTGTCCTATTTTCTTAGTATAATGGCCTGTACTCATCGTTTACCTCATTTGAACAGTTCTCAACATCAGTATTAGCATCAACATCAATATCTGCATCATCACAATGGTTAGGAAAACACGTTCACTGTCAACATCAATGTCACTGACTACACAATCACTTTCACCGTTTTCGTCACTTTGGTCACATATACCCTTACGCTATCCTTATTGACATTATATGAGCAACCAACATTAGATTTGTTATGTTAGACACTTTGCTTACTCACTCCAGAAGCAAAATGAACATGATTTGTAGAACTCTTTGCATCATGAAATCACTTCTTCTATCATACAATATCTGCAAAAATATTCTGACATGCTAAAAATTTCCATAAAACCTCCTTATGAATGGCTAATAAGATTGTCTCCAGCAATAAAAGCAAGAGAGCCTTTCACACATTTTTCAGTATCCACCTCTATGCCATTTTCAAGTTTCCGCAGGTCTTCAACTATAGGTCCATATACTTGTTCATAGTAAAAATATTTTTCTTTGTACAAAGCAACAAGTTGAATATTATTTACTTGCGACCGCAATCAATCAGGCTAATTACCAATACTCAGGTAAACAGTAAGTAACTTGTGCTTTGCTCTTGCTGCTCCGATTGGATTAGCAATCTCAAAACTATCTTGATACAAGATCATATGCAGTGCTTCAGGATTTTCCTGAAAGAAATTATTCAACTGATACACGCTGCCATCTGTGAAGTCCTGGAAAAGGGTATTTCCATGTTCGAGTGGACTACATAATTCTTTTTTAACGATTTGCTGGTAAAGAGAGATTTTATAGTCTCAATTATTGGAACATAATGAAAATAACGTTTTTGCCCATCAACACTTCCTATGTATATTTATGTTGGCTGTACGAACATTATATTTTTCCTGTTTAGTTCTTCCTTTTGTAATTTGTGGAGAGTGTCTCGTAGCATGCTACAAATGGGTCATTTGAAAAAAAATCATAAAAATTTTCTCTATATGATCATCTGGGACATTTTCTTTACCTAGCTTCTCTGTCAAATTTTGTTTCACAATTTCAAGTCCAGTATTTTGAATGTCAGCCAGTTCAGTTACCAGATATTGTACTGTACTAGCAGGAACGAGGTATTCAGATTCCATCTTCAAATAAAGTAGTGTCAAGATGTGAATGTACAGTGTCTAGTTTCTTGCAGTTTGCATCACTGTTCTCACTCCCACTTTCCTCGAAATTACCAGAGACTGAAACAACAACCAGATGAACTTCGGCCACACCTCCACAATTGTCTTGTAATACTGGTTCAACTGCTAAGAAGTTTCCTGTGTATGTGACATTTTGATAGGTGTCCAGTGAAATAATTAACATTCCTGTATCTATTTTTACATTTCTGATATGAACATAGTACTTCTATACCAGATTTTATATGGCATTTCGAATGTTTTAACAATGCTTCATAGCCATCATGTACTTTTCTGCATGCATTAACATTGCAGACATATTTACCAAGCATGTTCTGGATTCCATCATTACGATTTGTTGCAGTTCTTTGTATAATGTTCAACTTATGACTTCTCGTAAGATGCGTACATAATACTTGCACAGCAGAAAAAAATTTACGACAATTGTGACAATATCTATGAAATTTGTGATGATCAATATGAATTTTAAATTGCCCGTGCTGTGTTGACAAAATCTGCACAGGAACATCTTCATGAATCCTTAAAGAAAAAAGCCAATATAAGTTTTAAATACTTATACTTACGTCTTATTTGACTATATACAAGTACTCTCAGTGTAGCATGGATTTTTTAGTTACACATACATGAAAAGGGCGACATTTTGCACAGAAGCACTTCATAACTAGTGAATAAGCCAAGAGAAGATGTGTACATATGAAACAATTATATATTTTTTCAATAAAATATTGTGCCACTGCTTACAACTAGAGTTTTAAATAATTAAGTCACAGGCCTACGCTTTCATTATTCACGACCGTTTGGCAACATATAATGCAAGTGATAAAGTTGTGAAAATACTAACTTAAGCTCAGTTCGATCTTGGACGTCAACATGTACGCAAGCATCCAGGGCTTCCAGTCTCAACTCGGATTTATTCTTAAAGAGGTTAGCATAGCATACCACGATGGAAAAGTGACAATGCATAGCTACCTGCCACCATTTCATTGGAAATTGTTGGATAAGAAAAGTAAACGCACCAATAAATGGCTTACAAAAAATTATCACGGTCTACACTAGGAAGATGGATATGAGGATTATGAGAAAATTATAGACATATTAACTAAAATTATAGGTGATGAAGAAGTTGTCTTTTTTGCCGGGGTGGTGCAGAAAAACTGGCTAAGTATTTATTACAATGAAAATGTTAATATTATAGACTTGCAAACTATGTACGAGTATCCATCGCTTCGTTACTTGAACACAATGTTCGACAAGCCTGAACACGGCTGCGAGTCGTGTGAACAGGTCCTGTTCGCCACTGAATGTGCTACTGCTACGACTGTGGTGTTTGGGAACCCCAGTGACATGAGCCAGAGTGACGTCAAAGTAGCTAGTATATAGCAGGTCTGGATGGGAGGTCGCTCAGTTATTGCTTGGTCGAGTTACTACAATACAGCACGGTGAACAATGGACACTAGATTTCGACCAGACGAGTTCCATGACTACATCGAGGCAGAAGTTGGTTTTCGTCGGGTGCACTACATGCCTGTTGGTCTTCCAGATCGTCTCGAATTCTGCAATGGACTTGAACACTCTCTGTGAGTCAACGACGAAGATGTGTTCAGTGTGACGCCTATTCCCTGCAACTTTGTAGACTGCCCCGTTTTCCATCTCCGTCCAGATAGCCAACTGCCATCTACAACTGAAGAGCTTATTAATCGGACTAAAGGTGAGATAATCATCAAATGAAATTGTGTGTGCTGTATTTCCTACAAACTCAGATGTGATGAACAAGTTATTCGTTGGGTGGAAAGGTGTAGTGGATGGACCCACACTGCCATTTTGAACAAAAGGAAAGTTCGGTGGATGTCTCCATGCACGCTTCTGATGTGTGAAGTGTATTTGTCATCATAATCAACTCGTTAATCCATCATCATGTGCAGGGGCCATGGAACTGAAAGGTTTCTGTTTTCACGTTTCAAGCAAGAGGTTTACAATAAACGTAGAAAAATGATGGAAGATCCGAACAACAGTCATATAAACTTTGGTGGCGCAGCTCGCAACGACATTTATGAATACTTTAGTTATGTAACATGCATTGGCATTAATGGATACTTTAGTGACTCTGAAGACTCCAATGATGTTCAAGACTACAAACCAGTACGACGACCTGACCCTACCACGGATGACGCTATACCTCGACCCATGTTCGAGCCCTGGGGGGATAACTATGCCTACGCAGTCACCTGCAAACAGTGTGTAATTTATGAAATTCAATTTGAAAGTTATCTGAACAGAACATGTTTTGAAATGTGTAGAGTTGGTAACCACTTTCGTGTAACGTTTAACCGCTTCTCACCATGCACTATTAGAAATGTCACAGCTTGTTTTGCGTGTGAAGGTGATAACTACCCAGTTCATCTATGCAAACCATTTCTGCCACTACCATTGACTCTGGACCAGATAAAATCAGGGGTTGAGACACCAGAGTGCATTGTTTTGGATGAGTGTGATGGACTGCAATATAACCAACTGACATGCAACGCCTTACAGCAGGTTGTGCTTCTCATTTGCACCCTGTGTATAGAGAAAAACTGTTGCAAAATATTAAATTCTCACCAGCTAATTTTATGAAGGGATATTAAAAAAGAAAATGTAAATTATGTCTGTGAAGACAATACTTAATTATCAGTCAAGATGGAGGAGGCAACATGTAACGATGAGTCTGTAAGTGAAAATGAAGTAGAAATTTCTGGAAGTTTGTTCTGCTACATCAAGTGCTATTTCGCTCGTATGTGCACGAGAATATGGGACATTACGACAAGTTTTCCACGTAGAAGATGACTTTACTGGCTTTTCCCAGCACCCCCCCCCCCTCCACCACACCACCACCGCCACTTCACACCTCCACCACCACTTCACACCTCCATAACTGCTACACCACAACCACCAATTTGTGAAGATACTCAGTTCTCTGTAGACAAGCAACGTGACAACATGCAGCGCTTCGCTCTTGCTGAGACCTACGATCACGTAAAGCCAGTGTGTAAAGTATTCCTACTGGGATGGTGAAGGCAACTACCGTGAATACACAGAAGAGTGCAACTTGGGTGAACATTGATTGGCTGCTGCCCTGAAGGGAAATGTGCTGTGTTCAACATGCGGAACCTGCCTCCAATGAAGATGTTGTAGCTCATTCACAACTAGAAAAGCAATCCTTTATGCAGAGACTATTATCGCCTGACATCTCCGAGACTGAAGCTGCCTCTACTTCCTGTGACGATGCTGCAGATGGTGACGATATGCAGAATTACAATCTCGGGGACCAGACAGCCATGGAAAGACAGGATGTTGTTGGTGATTCTACATTTATGTGCCCTGTTGTTGGAGAGGACTACCTTGTATCCTTGGTGCACAAACATGTGCGTGCAATACTCAAAGACATTTAAAAGTACTTGAAGATTCATTATGTATGTAAATATTGTTGTGGTAATACTGTATTGTGTGTTTAGAAACAGGACTCTGGGTTGTGTACATGCATATATGATGAAATTTTTGTAATGTTTTGGTTATGCATAATATATGTATAAATGATGTATATGTATTTATTACATGGAGAAAAAAATAAACATGAGATAATGAATTTTCATTGCTATTATTTCCATGTATTAGTAATTCCTTTTAAATAATGCCTCCTTGAATAGTTTACAGAAAATATTAATATCTGGAAAAAAATAAATACAAACTGTGTCTGAAATCACCAGTTACTACTACTTGTACGAAAACAATGGTTTAAATGGATATGTTTCAAACAATATCAATACATGTCTTTGGATAAATAAAAATGGAAGTAAATTAATTCCTGTGTCTGAAATCGACAGTTCCTACTACTTATGAAATAAATTACGAGTGTATATGCACTCTTGTGAAAGTTAAATATTAGTGGGTTGTACAAGGCTTGAACAAGGTAGGCTTATTCGGCTCGAAAGCTGTAGGATAGACATGTGATGTTGGAACATGCATTTGGACTGTCTGGCAACTGTGTCACGAGGTACGATTCATCGGAGCGAGTCCTTATCTCCAGACCTCATTGGCGAGCCATCAGAGTGACGAGTCCGAGAGTGATGTTGCAATACATTGGTGACTTGAGGAGTGTTGTAAGGATGAGGAGGAGGGGCGGAGGTGGAGGCAGAGGAGGGGAAGGAGAGCTTTCGAGTGCCTGTACAGACTAGCTCTCACAGCATCATATGCTTGGAGATATCTGCCTTACTGGCATGACTCATCAGTGGAGAAGTACTGCCCAGGGCAGTGGGCCTGTGCAGACCTGCATTGTAGACATGTTCAAACATGTGATGTCATCACCACAGGTAAACCTTTTGAGATTAGTAACTCGGGAAGACCTGTTCAAGCCTGAACCTGTAATGACGACTTGGGTTTTCCCAGGACTTTTTACTATTTAGCCAATAGAAACACAGGATTACCAAACATGACCACATATGGAGTGAGCTACTATATCCCCACCTCCACATCTATTCCCTCCACCCCACATGCACATAAAGGGTGCTGTGAGGCCTGGTTTCCTCAGTCTTTGTCCATCGATTGCCGATGGTTCATCGAGTGCTTCGCAGCTTTGGGAGTGATATTGAGAGTTTTTTTAGCTTTAGTCTTCAAGATATTTAGTTAGGTTTTTAGTTCGGGATTTTATAGTTAGTTTTATAGTTATTACTTCAAGATTTAGTGTTAGTTACGTTTATAGTTCTTCAAGATTTTTAATAGTTACGTTTATATAGTAATTCAAGAGTTTTCTTGTGTTGTTTTAGATTCTTCAGTATTATAGTTATTCCTTCGTTGTTAGTCTTCATTTTTCAGTCTATTAGTTGCTAGTGTCTTCTGTATATACTCCTCTCTAGTCTTCGTTGTTAAGTTACATCATATTTAGCCTAATTTTAACTGTTATTCATTTCTACTTTTCTTTTTTCGCTTGATAATGGAAAGCATCTCATCTACATTTGTTCCTCCTTCATCCTTACAGTGTGGTTTCTGTGGTAAGGTGTTCACTGTTCGTAAGACTGGTTTGTGCCATGAGCGCAACTGCCACCCCAACTCTTTCAGGGAAGAACTCATAATATGTGAGAAGTGTGGAATCTCCATTGCACATAAGGACACAATGGACCATCATCTTCGTTCCTGCCAGGGGAACATTGCTCAGACAGCTATGCCATGCTGCAATTTCTGCAATGATATGTTTGCTCATGCTCACCATGCTCGCCGCCATGAAGGAAGCTGCAAATTCGGCCCGGGCAGTAAGACCTTCACCTTCAACAAGTGTGAGAAGAATTTCGCCCATCAGGACAACTTGCACACTCATGCTGCAAAGTGCGTCGGGCCTGCTCCGCCTCCAAAGATAATGTTGTGTTGGACCATTTACTCGGCAGCCTGCTCCAGCCCGTCCAAGAGCCGTGGTGGGGGCTGGAACATCCTTCAGATGGAGGGTTCAAGATAGTAGAGAGTGCGTTTAGACGAACCATGAAAACGTACATCACCGAGAACACTTTAGGTCAGTCCAAGGATATCTGCAGTTACCTTAACAACATCAAGGACTCTATTGTAAAAAGACTACAGCAAGAGATCCGGGAGAATGGTGCCGTTAAATTGAACTTGTTCCTCGAGTGTGACCATGGAAAGCCAGAGCCACATGAAGATGAGACTGACAAGATGGCTTTCAAAACAAATAATGTACCCCTTTACAATGCATACGACGTCGAGGAAGCCGTGACAGCTAGTTTGGAAAAGATCTGTCAGGAGGAGGAAGAGTATATGGTGAAGGGAAGTGATTGGACTCTAATTACGGTGAAACACCTTCAGCTTCGCATCAACAAGCTCGACCCACAGCATGCCTCCAGTTATATTGATTTACACACCAGAATTAAAAACAGCAAGTCCATAATTATTCCGAAGAATGAAGAGGACAACGAGTGTTTCAAGTGGGCTATTCTTGCAAGATTCGTGGAAGGATATACTGAGTGTGTCAATGAGCACTATAATGAGTTGGAGCATAAGTTTAATTTTAATTTTCTAGAATACCCGACCCCTGTGCACCAAATAAAACTATTTGAGAAGAATAATCCTGACATGACTGTAAGTGTGTATACACTGAACGAGGATGATAAAGTAGTTCCCGTATGTGTATGCAATGAAGAAAAGGCTCAGCATTTCGACCTACTCCTCATTTCCAATGAAGAAAACAAGTACTATTCATACATTGCAATCTTTTCTCGCCTGGTTCATCCACAGTTAACTACTCATTGTGGTGTAATACACATCCGTAAAAGATGTCTCACATTTTACCATGACATACCTCGTGTGACTGGACTTTCAGGGAAACAGTGCCTAGCAGAGCATGTGAAGTACTGCAAGTCTCATGATCCAGTTCATGTGGAAATGTCTCAGCATGAGAAAAACGGACGGCGACCAACGATGAAGTTCAAGAATCACCATAACACAGACAAGCTTCCTGTTGTCTTGTATGGTGACTTTGAAGCCATGCTTAGACCTGTCAGTACCTGCCAGCCAGATCCGAAGAAATCCTACACCTACTCATATCAGCACCATGTACCCTACAGTTATTCAGTATATGTACATGTGGACAATGATGTGATTCCTGCTGCGAAAACTTTAAGTCTGCCGACAGAGCCCATACTATACAGAGGGGAAAATGCCGACAAGAAATTCATGGAGACCATTGTGGATATTGGGAAGAAGGTAAAAGACATATAAGATGTTAGTGAGCCCATGAAATCTCTGACCAATCTTGAATTATTGTACCTTTCATCTGCTGAGGAATGCTGCTACTGTAACTAGTCCTCCACAAAGATGAACCGTAAAGTTCTGGACCATTGTAATTTCACAGGAAAAAATCTGGGGCCTTCATGTAACGAGTGCAACAAACTCCATCGTCGCCCAAAAAGGTTACCTGTACTCTTTTCCTCAACCTGAGCTCTGATAACTTTATTATTAAGCAGGTGTCCTATGACGATAATGATATCTTCACTATACTCCACACAGAATAAAAGCTTATCACATTCACAAAGTCTCTGGGTGAAAGAATCACACTACAGTTCATAAACACTTTTAGATTTTTGTCTTCTAGTTTTGCCACCCTCATGGAGAACCTCCCTGCATCTGAGTTTAAGAACACAAGCAAGTTCTTTGTCCCGGATGACCTTAAGCTTGTCACCAGAAAGGGAGTGTTTCCCTATGATTATATTACTGATTGGGAAAAACTTGATGAGCCTCAGCTACCTGCCAAAGAAGACTTTTATAACCTGCTGACATACTCCATTTCTGACACAGACTACATACATGCACAGAAGGTATGGTCAAAGTTCAACTGCCAGACTCTTGGCGAAGACAGTGATGTATACCTAAAGACAGACGTGCTTCTCTTGAGTGATGTTTTCGAGAACTTTAGGTTCTTGTGTCTCGAAACCTATGGCTTGGACTGCATCCGCTACATCAGTGCGCCAGGCTTTTCGTTCGACGCTATGTTGAAGAAGACCGAAGTCGAACTCATTACCGACTATGAAATGTATCTCTTCATTGAACAGGGAATAAGGGGAGGCGTGGCTCAATGTGTGAAGAAGCATTGTGAAGCAAATAACAAGTAAGAGCCATCGACATACAATCCACTCCAACCATCGGTGTTTCTCCAATATGTGGATGCAAACAATCTTTACAGCTGGGCAATGTCACTTCCCCTCCCTAAAAATGACATTCATTGGGTTGGTGATATTAATGTGTTAGCCATGCCTGATGATGGCAACATCAGATGTATTCTGGAGGTGGATATTAAATATCCTGAGGAGCTACGTAACGATCATAAAGATCTGCCTTTCATCCCTGTGAATTAGTGTCCTTCTGGATCAAAGAAAACGAAGTTGATGACTACATTAGAGAAAAAACATAATGTACAATTAGTGTTGCTAACTTGGAAGCAGGCGATGGAGCATGGACTTGGTAACCAAAGTCCACAGAGTCTTGCCATTCGTGCAAGAGACATGGTTGAAGCCCTATATCGATCTCAACACGCAGAAACGTACAGCAGTTAAAACTGATTTCGAGAAGGACTTTTATAAACTAATGAACAATGCTACCTTCGGAAAATTAATGGAAAATAGAAGGAAATGTCAAGTAATGTAAATGGTGTGTAAGGAGGCGAAAGTGAAGAAACTAATTGCTAAGCCCACCTTCAAGTGTCGCACAATTTATTCTGAAAAACTATATTTGATGAAGCTGGAGAAGGAGACAATATATTTGACAAGTCTATTTCTGCCGGTTTCACAGTCCTCGAGCTTTCCAAGACCCTCATGTATAGGCTCCACTACGACATATAATGCAGGTTCGTTAGTGACAGACTCCAGCTGGCCTACATGGACACCGACTCCTTCATGTCCGAGTTTGACACCAGCGCGTACCCACCCACACACCAGTGCTACTCCCCCATCAACAAAAAGGTGGTGGGGAAGTTTAAGAATGAGTGTTGCGGAGACGAGATGAGCGAATTTGTGGGGCTTCGTGCAAAAATGTACACGTATAATAATATATATAATGGTAAAGTTTCCAAGAGGGCCAAGGGTGTGCGAAAGTGCGTGGTTAAAAACAAATTAACTTTTGATGACTACAAGTCAATTTTGTTCGAGCAGACCCATAAACATGCAGCCATATGTAGCATCAGGTCCCACCCAGCAAAATGTGTACACTGAGTGTACCAACAAGCTGGCTCTGTCGTGGGAAGAAATCACACGACAAATATGTGACGACGGAATAAACACGATCCCCTATGGTTACCGAGGGTGAATGTTACAGCCGTCAGCTGGTGTAGTTTCTCTACCCGAGTTGGAAATACTGATTTTGTTTCATTGTATATAGTTGTTCATCTTGTAAATATTTAGTTTTTATGTATTTTATAGATTTTAAACATTGACTTCTTAGTTTGTTTCCTGTATATATGAGTTTTCTTGGTGGGTTGTAAGTTTCAGCGTTGTAAACCTGCCTACACTACTTTAGAATAGTAGTGTTGCCGGTCCCAAGCCCGGCTAAAAGGTGAGGGCAACAACAGGTACCTTATATGAGAGAGATGCGACGACTCTTCCAGTATAGAGGCTTCCCAGAATGAAGGCATCGGCAGAAGAGCTGCATAGACCTGCAAGCCGATATCTGGAGCCTTCGTGAAGTATTATATTACTGTATATTTTAATTAATAAAAATTATTTCAAAACATAATGCTTGTGTTTGTGAGTTGTTATTCAATGTGCCTGTCATAACTTTTTATTAAAGAGCATCAGATGCACCAGTCCTTGTACACTCAATCAGAATTTACATGCTACACTATTACATTACTATAAAATGTTTTTAAAATGGAAGTAATTAATTGAAAGGAATAATAATACTGTTATTACACAAAAATAAAAACAAATTACTTTGGTGAGGTATCATACTTGTCCAGACTTGTCAATCTAGATGTCTGGAGGTAAGCATAAAAATAATATTGGTGATACGGGCGAGAGTCCTTTCTATGGTACATTAGCCGTCGTCCTTCAGCACAGCCTTGTGGAACCGAATGCAAGTGAGTAAATAGGAAAACAAAGATGGCTGCATAAACTCCTGGTGGTCATTCCTAAAACTAAACATAATAATAGATTATTTTGGCAGGGAATATTTAAAACTTAAGTATGGCGACCTCCAGATCATGTAAGAAAATGACTGTGGAAATTAGGTGGGGATGGGGGAATTCATTCCAAGTTGGTGGATGGTTTAAAATTATTTTTAGATTTTTTTAATTTTGGGAAATTTTGGAAAATTTAAAAAGGTATGTAATCCAAGATGGCGGCCTTAAACAAGATGGCGACCGGAAAAAAGATGGCGGGCGCGAATCCGCAGCCTGTGTCCCAGTAGCCCCATAATCTATATATTCTCGTCGTATTCGTCCAGCAAGGGCTGCAGCTGTAGAAGTATAGGTCGTTTTTAAACCATCAGCCGACCATTCACTTTAACTTTTAAGCCATGGTTAGTGGTAATTTCTTATCGTCCTCCTCGTCGATGGATGCTATCGGATGCAACCACCATATGCAAACATTTGCATACAAGTATTAGCACACACAAAACATTCTTACTCGTGCTCTCATACTCAAAAATCTGCATAACAAAAATTATACATGTATATATTATATCCTGTTGCAGCACAAACATTATGTTTTTAACCGACGAACCGACCTCTTCGGGTCACAGCAACAGAAGAAGAAAAAAATTTGTAAAAGTATCTCCAATCAAAAACTTTCTAAGAACAATGAGCGGGCTTCCCGCGAGTCAGTAGTGCTTCCAGTGAAAAGAAGTGGAACTTGCGATCGATCGCGGCGAGGCAGGCTGTCTGATCCAATTCAAGGTCACACACCAGCCGATTAAAGTGGAAGTCCCAGTTCAATTCAAAGAAAAGTTCTAGTTTTCTGACATTCAATAACAGCTATCCACTTTTGTCTTGGTACACACACACACACACACACACACACATATATATATATATATATATATATATATATATATATATAATCCTTTTTAACAATATTATAAAACATAAAAGTGACCAATATTTTTAACACTCACGAACAGATTAAAATAACCTCATGACAATTTTTTTACATACAGGCTTAACAATTTCCGTTTGCATACTACTAATAACATTTGTCATTAAATTGTCATGTTCTCTATATATGCATGTGACTAAAACGTCACAACTGGCTGGAAGAATGTAAAGCTGTTGCAATTTTTGGTGGAACACATTTCCTTTGCACTTTTCAGTTTTATGCAAAGTGCAAAGTGAATAGTGAACTTCGCAGTCTGTTGGTGGAATAGGCCCCTGGGTTATGTCTTTGGTGAAACCGAATACAGTAGATCCTTCAACCCGAGAATGTGCAGGCAAAAATTCTTTTGGAATTTCGCGTTTGTTTTTTCTAATCGTACCAATGTATATGAGTCCTTTGCTACGTAATACGTTGACTAGTTCAATATAAGTTAACCAGTTGTCGCCTATGATGTTCCTGTTGGTTCCTTGAATAGGGGATGACAAACTCAAAACGGCTTGTGTCGGCTTAGATAACCGCTTCTCTTCTGGAGAGAGGGTCGCACCATCTCAGTTTTTACCAACATACAAATATCCATTGTGAAAGAAATGTGTCCTTGCACCTACAATGCACATTATTTTGAGCCCACACTTGCTAGGTTTATTAGGCATGTAAACCTTGAAACTTACTAACATCTCGTCTACACAAGCACAAGATCCGAGGCTGTATAGAAACTGACAGTTTGCCCCAAATAAGTCGAAAATTTCTTCTATCAGGGCATCAAGTGGTACTTTTTACGCTCATTTCTGTCAACTGTATTATCAAAACGCAAGTTTGACAACAAATTCTCAAACCGATGTCTACTCATAACACACCTAAAAATATATTTTTGTCACTATCGCCAGTTGCAAATACAGCTCTAGTAGACTCGTGGTTATATTTGAAACATCTGAATAAAACAATAGACCAATAAATGCCCTTAGCTCTGTAATATCGAGGTCCCTCATGTATGTTTCATTCACATTTATTTGATTTTCTCTCTCCCTGGAAAGTTTCACATTTGTCCATTTTGGTATAATACATAGTATTTCATCGCTTATTATCAAGTTCCATACCTCCAGAACATCTGCTTCAACCCCAACATGCGCAGAAGGACGTAATCCAGGGAGCTGTGTTATGATGCTGTGCTTCTGTGTTCGACTTCGGAATGCAAATGGGTTTGCTGCCCATTTGTACCTGTTTTTTTCCATAGTAGTTCTGAGCTGTGTGTTCGATTTCTTCGTGTATTGAAGAATATTCACTGTCAATGGTGCTGTCTTTACTATGATCAACTTCTTCTTCTTCTGGTGTCATCAGCATCACTACAGTTCTCTTCATCAACTTCCTGTAACCACTGATTCGCGACAGCTTCATCGGCACGAATTTTGTCGCGCGCGCCGCGATCGTGATTCATAATGTTTACCCCTATGTGCGGTCTCAGGGACCGCTTCAAAACTTAAACACATTGTAACACAACCTGCACGACAGCTGTGGTGTAACTGATAAAAGGCGCAAATGAGGATAGTGTGGAAGAAAAGTATACGAGAGGGGCGGGCTTGCCGAGCTATGGGTGGGGAGAAAATACACTCCCAACAACGTATAGCGATCTGAGAGACCTCACTTCGGGTATAAGGGTTAAGAATCACTACATATCGTGTACCGGCCAAACTATTGATTTTAGATTTTATTGATTAAAAATGTTCCTAGAGATGCTTTCAGTAGTCCTACATAAAAAATACGTTAATTTATGTTAGGTTAAGTTAGGTTGTTAGGTTATTTTAGATTAAGTTAGATTAGGATATGTTAAGTTACATTAAGTTAATTCAGGTTAGGTTACTTAACCTAAACTATCTTAACCTAACTTAAAATAACCTAAACTAACGTAAAAAAAAGTTTTTTTTTGCGTGGGACTCCTTAAAATGTCTCTAGGAACATTTTTCATCAGTAAAAAATACCTCTAAAATCAAAAGTTTGGCCGGTATACGATGAGAAGTAATTCTTAATATTCACCCTTCCCCGATAAATTCATATTTTGCAGTAAGTTACATACCACAACAAAAAGGAATGCATGGATCGAACTTCATGTTGAGCAAGTAAGATGCCTTATTAGTAAATAGTATAGATTTGGTTTAGGCTGGGTTTGGTAACCTGACCTTAATTGAAATTATTTATTTATTTATTTATTTACAAAAATATTAAAGTGCCTGCCAAACAGTCTTATTAGACCAGACCAGGAAGGCACTACATTATAAAACAAAAAAGCACAAAACATAACAACACAAGACAGGTTATTAAACATATTAATTTCGTGAGGAATAACAAACCAAGCGATATCTGCAGTAATAAGTTTATAGCGTAAGTAAATTATTTCATCAAATTAACTTACTGCGGCAGAACAGAAGTCATTATAAAATATTTTCTACTTCGATCAACCTCTAACAGATTACATCTAACAATGTTTTGAGACAAAATGATTTTTCATTAAATGGATCAAAAGATAAACAAATTTTGTTGACATGCTTAGTATAGCGTTCAATTACTCTTCCAGATTTACCAGAACAGAAAATAAGAGTTTCTACTTCTGTAATTTGGAATTTTCAGGGATGACTTGTGGATCTCAGTATAATCAAATATTGCAAAAAAAAAATTTCAAAAGAAATAATGCATCCATAGCAACTCTTCTTTCTTTTAATGAATGTGTTTTATATTTCTTTAGAGCTTCATTGTAAATAAAATGTGTCTTATCTATGTTATATCATTCATATACTATTTTAAAAACTTTAATCTGAATTTTTTCAAGGCGCTTGGAGTCTGTTTCCGTAATGGAATTCCAAACAATAGAGTAATATTCAAGTTTAGATCTAACTAAAGAATAGAACAAACAGAGCAGAGAATCGCTATTAGTAGCTTGTTTAGTGACATGAGAAATTAGACCTACAGCTCTTGATACACTGTTAACTAGCATATCAATGTGTTGGTGGAACAGTAATTTTGTATCTAACAATATTCCTAGATCGCGGACAGTTGTCACGCGGTTTATTACGGTCTGCTTTATACGGTAGTTATAGACCAAAGAATGTGTCTTTCGAGTAAAAGTTATGCATTGTATTTTTGAAATATTAAACTCCATTTAATTTCTAGAACACCAGCTGACAATAGCGTCTATATCTGCTTCTAATTTGAGGCAATCCGTTACATCTTTGATCACTTTAAATATCTTAAGTTCATCAGCATAAAGTAAACAACCTGAATATTTTATACACTGCATAATGTCATTAACAGAAATATTAAACAATAAAGGAGATAAAGTGCCCCCTTGAACTCCAGAAGCTATATAAAATTTAGAGGATAAAACATTTTCAATTTTAACTAGAAAGTTTCTTGACTGTACGTAACTAGTGAACCAATTTACATAGCCCCTATCTAAGCCAAAAGCAGAAAGTTTATTTAGAATTATAAAATGTTGACAAGTATCAAAAGCTTTACTGAAATCAAAATATATATCATCATTCTGTAATCTGGAGGTAGTATCAGTATGGATTTTACTAATGAAATTAAATAAATTAGTAGTTGTTCTTCCAGCCATGAAACCATGTTGTCTATAAAAGATGTGATTTTTTAAATGAAAGAAGAGGTGTTTGTGAATTATCTTTTCAAAAATCTTAGAATAAGGGCTAAGTAATGTTATTGGCCTGTAGTTAGAAGGGTGACATTTATCACCCTTCTTAAATATGGGTATAACAATGGCAGTTTTCCAGGAAATAGGGAAAATTTCTGTGGAAAGACTGGTATTAAATATATGAGCCAGTATAGGAGCAAAAATAGTTGAACACCCTTTAATTATAAAGCTACGGATCTTATCATAGCATACAGACTTACTTGATTTTAAACACTTAATTGCCCACACAACCAAACTTGTGTCTACATGAGGTATAGATAGATGCAATTTAGATACATCGTTGACTGCCACTATTTTGTAATTATTTTTAGATTTCACAAACACATCAGAGAAACTTTAGCCAAAATAGTTTGCAACAAGGGAAGGTTCAGAGATAATTTTTCCATCTACATTTAGATTAATGTTTTCTTTAAAACCATTTTTCATAAGTTTAACAAAGTTCCAAAATTTCTTTGGGTCAGATTTAAGTTTTTGGTTGACAGATCTGAGCCAACTCAGCTTACAATTTTTTATTTTTGTTTTGACTAGTGTCCGTAAATTGGAAAAGCTGTTATAGTTATGTCTTGTTTGGTTACTTTTGTATATTTTATGTCGGCGTTCTTTAGATTTAATAAGTCTAATTAGTTCTTTAGAAAACCATACAGGATATTTATTATTTTTACATGTCCTAGTAGGTATAAAGTGATTAATAACATCACATACCTTAGTTGATAAATATTCGACCATGTCATTCACATCAGTCAGAGTATATATATTGTTCCAGTTAGTATCTCTTAGGGTTAAGAATACAGACAAATAGTCACCCTTAGAATAATCCCTTATT
>PNEQ01010549.1:48068-86825 GCA_003012365.1 Medauroidea extradentata
TACATTCTGGGCGTGTTTATACTTCCAATTTATGCCAGGAACATTAAAATCACCTACGAGAACAATGTGATGAGAATAAGCTGTTAATTTATTCTCAAGAAAAGTCAAGTATTTCTGAAAATCTTCAACATTACTATTTGGAGGAACATAAATACATCCAATAAGAATTTTATATTGAGAAGTAACTGCTATTTCTACCTATATGGCTTCAATATGTAGATCTGATAAATCATGCCTAAGAAAAGAAAAGGGAAAAATGTTTTTATCAACTGCTATTAATACTCCACCACCTCGGCTAAAAGACGTGAGTTCGGAATTTCTATCGTTCCGGAATATATTATAGTGTTGAGGGAAGTAATGAGAGTTAACGCTATTATTGTTGAACCATGTTTCAGTTAAGCAAACTATTGGATGGCAATCAGAAATGATGCTCACATAAAATTCTGATGCTTTGGTACGTAAGCCACAAACATTTTGATAATAAAGACAAGTTAAATTTGTAACCCAAAATGGTAATTGTGAGGAATAGTTAAATGCCAAACACAATCGCCTGGTCGGGTCAGGCCGTCGGAAAATACTATTTGGTGGGACATAGGCCAGGCAGTTCCCAGATATTTTTAATTGGTGCGGACGGCATGCCGGCCGTCCCACCAGCAGAAAGTTAAAAGTTCAGCTACTTGACCAGCCGCAGGCACACTGGTGTGACGTAACAAGGTCACGTGAGCCAATCAGCGATCACCGGCGTCCTGACCTGCGATTGTGTTTAGGCCACCTGTAGCGGACATACTGTTTACATCTGAGGTATTGTTTATTAATGGAAAACACATGTTAAGTGATGAAAACATGTCAACAAAAAAAACCGGCACCTTACCAATGTTTATGGTTTTTCCGGAAAATTTTGAACTCCCACCTATACCAGTTCAACTATTCATATTAGCTGCATTGTTTATTGATGAAAAACATTTTTTTTTGTCATATGTACAAAAAAAAGTTATTTTTACCCTTCATTTTTTACATTTTTAGAAACATTTCTACTACCCTTAACTAACTTAAACTTTCCGAAAAGTAAAAATAGGCAACTTACAGATTTCTTTACGGACGACACGTTTCCATCACAAAAGAAATAATAAACTATGCAGGTAGGGGAGACCGGGGCTAAAAGTTACAGGGACACGTTGTTACAGTTGGTTCTACAAACAGGCCAGAGAGCTCAGCACCTCATCGCTTCTATGTGTCATGCGTGTTGTGTGAAGCCAGACTGCAGTGGAGTTTCGTTGCGATAGTGGATGTGCGAACGGAGTTATTAAACAATTATTGTTTTGTCAAAGTAGAAGTGAAATAAATCTTTGTGACGCGAAGTCATCCTGCACGAACATCTTTCAAGGTAATGCATGATTCATACATTCATGTGAAAAAGTTATCTATAAGGTACATTTTAAATGTATGAATTGAACGTTTGTTTCAAGTGGCAGTTGGTGTGCTAGAGAAAAAAAATGCTGCGGCGTGGGGCATGTTGTTTCACTGTAACAACTTGCCCCACTCTAAAAATATAATGCAAAAATGTCATATATGACCAAATTCGAGTAAAACAACGAGTCTTGCCTATTAATATGTGGTTGACGCAAGTTTGTTTTTACTAATGCCACATATTTTATCCATTTCTCAGTTGAATGGATAGTTTTCGCAAAGGAATGGATCGAAATTGTATGATTAACGACTTATATTTACAGTTAATCAAATTTTTGTAGTAATTATTGGAATGTCAATTTGCATATTATTTCAATATAATAACTACTAACTCTATATACGTGTTTCCCGCGAATGCAAGGTTACAGGTGTGAGTGATAGAAGGCCGGGTTGAAGGTGGGGCCGGCTGCACGACCGGCAGGACAGACTTAGCGCCTCGTACGGCTCGAGCAGTGGATGAGGTGAGATGTGATGTGGGCGGAGCAGTGACAGAATGAAAAGGCAGAGGAAAGGGAGATCGCCAGAAAACTCACTGACCACTAAATCGTTCGGCGAAAATCCACGGTCCTACCCCACCGGGAATCGAACCAGGATCGCCTTAGTGAAAGGCGAGAGGACTAGCCTCTTTTTTTTTTTTTCAAAATAATATTATTAAAACATGTTTAACCACGATGAATTTTCTAATTTAAAGAGCTTATTAGCAGAGACAAGAAGAATTCAGGTATTCGTTTAATAACTGGGAAGTGCCATCTTTGCAGTTAGTTGATTCTTATATGACTTATTTAACGAGCTCTGAGCCAAAAATAAACAAGTAACAAATATCAAACCTAATTACGTTCTCATACTGAAATATAAAGTAGCAAGTGTTTGATAGGCAAAACAATGCCATTATTGTAGGACCTATGGTAGCCTACAAGCAGTGGCGGCCGGTCAATGTTTTGAGCTCAGTGCTCTGAATATAATGTCCTTCACCCCCTCCCCCGCTAAATCGCTATACTTTGTTTCCCTGCTAATAATCATATTTTTAACTCAAAGGTATAGAACTTTTGCTTTACATATATTGAGAAATTGCACTGCGGTTCATGGCAAGCAGTAATGTAGCCAAAAAAGTGTGTTGTAAAAAACTTTCTACTTAAAGATGTTATCTACAATTTATAGGTACTCGCTAAATACACAAGCAATGAATACCACTAACAGCAAGTTAGTATCCTACAATCTCAGTTTCTTTACATTTGTTCTTACTGCGTTCCCTCTGTGTTTCCTACGATTAATGTGAACCCGACTCGTAGATAAAATGCTAACAATAGCGCATGTGAGACGTCTTAAGACTACATTACAGTTCGGCTTGTCTAAATGCAGATGCAATTTTATAACACATGCGAAGTAGGCCTACGCATATCTTCAGCCCCGCATCGGCATATCATTTTGATACGATTAAATAACTATTCCGAAAACTATAAGTAATTAACTCCTTCAATTATGAGAACTAGACGTTTCGTGTGCTTGTCCACTCGAAAATCAACACATACACTGCGCAGCTCGTTTTATTATCAGATAGGTCTTAGGCCTGCGATATTTATGATTACAATTACGGAACACGTACCCTAAATAAATGTATGCAGTTCATACCACGTCACATTCGGAAAACAAATTTTCCACTAATAAACCACGGACACAAACCTTAAAATAATTTTCCACTTACCATCAAGCAACACAGAATTTTCGCAAATATGAGTCAATATTGTAAAATTCGACTTACCAAATTATCCCATCATAAAGCGTCGGTAATGTATCCATTGCGCCAAAGACTAATAACATAGATTCTGCGGCAGTTCGTTATTTACGCACAGTATCACGTCACTGACGCCCACAACTTACAATAATAATACATAGTAACGTACTATTCATAAAAGTTATTCTAAGTCAGCTACACATCCATGCGACACCGAAAATTACTTTGTTTGCCAGTTTGCAATGTACACACACGTGCGCGACGCGATCGGCCATCATTGTCAACGTGCTGACGTAACTGTCGCGCGCTTGCGCAGTAGAGAGCAGGGCTACTCTGCTCATTGCACGGAGCAGGTGTTGATAAAGGCGAGGTTCCCGCGTCACTCTTCGCCTCTGGATAGGACAGGGAGTAGGAAAGGGGAGTGACAGCTGTGCGCTAGTCCGTGGGAGCACCGAGCCATGTTTACACCATAGAAAAGGGCGGCTTACGCGAGCGAAATTACTTGAGAAAATTCCATCCGCCTATATAACTTAGCGCAAAGCAGTAGATCTCTTATAAAGAAAGGTTAGAAGTATAAATTGTATCACATGACCTGAAATTTAATAAAATTAAGTACGCAATAACTTTGTAAAAGTTTACTCAGTGCTACAGCACGAGAGCACGGCCTTACGCACCGCCACTGCCTACAAGTAACTACACGCAAGAATTTTTTAGGTCCCTGTCAGTGAGTTCTGTGGTAGGCCCTACATGAACTTAAAAAAATTACGATATCTTATCGTTTATTTACAGGATGGTTCGTGCTTATAAAAAGATGACAAATAGAGGTACAACATAAATAGATGCTTACAGAAGAGTAGCAGAGGAAGTTGCTTTGGGAGCATCTTCAATTCCAGAAGCAGCACGACTTAACGACATAAATTTCATGATGTCTAGATTTATAAGGAAACAAAAGAAAGGAGAAAAACCAAGTGTTGGTTATGGAAAACCAAGACAGTTGTCCTCAGATGTGCAAGAAAATTAATTGGAAGAATACATTGCTTTCAGTTCAAAAATTTACTTCGAACTGAATACAAAGGATGTCCGGTCTATGACGTATGAATTGGCTGTTGCAAACGAAGTGAGCATACCTGATAAGTTGTCAGAAATTGAAATGGCACCGTTTGGTTTTCTGGATTCCTACATCCTTCTCATGCTATCCGGATTCCGGAAGCCACCAGCCTTGCGAGAGCCACAAGTTTCAACAGGCATAACGTAACAGAGTTTCACGACAATTTGGCGCAGGTGTTTGAGAAACATAATTTTGAGGCTCATGAAGTGTGGTCCATTTACGAAACTGGTGTGACTACAGTCCAGCGTCCTTCAAAAGTAGTTGCATTTAAAGGGACAAAACATGTCGGCGCCATCACCTCCAGGGAAAGAGGGGAGTTGGTAACTTCAGTGTTTGCAGTGAGTGCAAGTGGAAACCCTATCCCTCCCTTTTTCATATTCCCTCGCAAAAATTACAAATCTCACTTCTTTTCAAATGTTCCACCAGGCAGCATAGGGGCTGCTACAAAGAGTGGCTGGACAACCCATGTGGAATTTTCGCAGTTCGTGCAACATTTTTTAGGCACACAAGAATCTCCAAAGAACATCGTGTTATTTTACCGGATAGTCACAGTTCTCATATATCCTTCTCAGTGGCGTCATTTTGTAAGGGAAATGGGGTTGTTTTACTGTCTTTCCCACCGCACATGTCCCACAAACTCCAGCCACTTGACATATCAGTTTATGGCCCCATAAAAAATTTCCTGAATGCTGCTTATGACACTTGGATGAAAACACATCCCCGAGAGCCCATGACTGTTTTCCACCTACCTTCAATTGTTGCTTCTGCTTTACCTAATGCTGCAACACCTAAAAACATCCAAGCCAGATTTAGAGCTGCTGGAATTCGGCCTTTCAGTTATGAAGTTTTTTCAGATGACGAGTTTCTTACTTCTTATGTCACATATCGCCCCCAAACAGAGTCACTAGAAGTTCGAGAAAACGAAAGTACTTCAGAGCCTATTTCAGATATGCAAGCCGGTCTAGCTCATAAAGAACCTGTTAGGTCTAACAATATTCCAAACGAGACAACAAACTTGTCTATAATGCCCACCATCTTCTAGTGTGCCTACTCCTGGATCATCAACCTCTCAAAACAATCTATCACCACATGTTAGCCCGGCTGACCTGCGACCATATCCAAAAGCAGGAGCGCGAAAGAAGACTGTGAATCGAA
Source organism: Medauroidea extradentata (assembly GCA_003012365.1). NCBI lineage: Eukaryota > Metazoa > Arthropoda > Insecta > Phasmatodea > Phasmatidae > Medauroidea > Medauroidea extradentata. Next base: position 53,531 of record PNEQ01010549.1, read on the forward strand.
GATGCCGGAAAAGTCTCATTCTAACTTCAACGCCTGTGAAAGATGCAATCGAAAACGACGAGAAATTGCGAAAGGAGAAGGAAAAGAAGTTCGAAAGTTCTAAACGAAAATTATCTATGGCTCAATATAAAAAGTCCGGACAAAGTATTCATCAGAAGAATACATATTGTTACAAAATGATTAAGTCATTATTATTTTATTTGGTGGTTCATGAGTTATTATTACTCGGGGGGTTTCACTCAGATGGTAGCACACTGTGGGTTTCTTTAGATATTATTTTGGGCTAAATTACTTTAAGACAGTTATGGTTAAACTGTCGTTTACTCTACTTGAATTGCAGGTACTCAGAATACAAAGACGTTTACAAATTGTTATATTAATTTAGGAGGGGAGCGCAGTATTACTTATTATTAAAATATGTTTATGTTAGGTTGAGGGTTGCTACCACATAACTAGATCTGACGACCTTACCGAAGATGGATTGATGAGAAGATGGCTTCGACGGACGAGCACGCACCCACCGGGGCTCGATCCACGAGTCCCCGGCGGAGAACTGCACTGCTGTTGATCAGATGAGTCCTGGTGGACGACAGACCGACAACAGACCCCGTTTACTTGGTAACAGTGCCATATATCGGCGTGCTTGTCGTCATTATTGCGCCACTACGAGGGTGGTGGGGTGAGTTGCTGTCTTCCGTGGTTTCCCAACGCTGACCTTATTGCCGCTCGGACCTCTCGCTGTCCGACTTGCCAGGCAATATCAGAACATCACCCCCCAATTTTCGAGTCAGATCCGTCCCCGGATCTTCAGGCCGGTCCGAGATTGATAATTCCTGTAAATGTATCTCCGCGGCCTCGTCTGTACCTTGTCTTCTACTGTAGAGCTGTTGTCTGAATTTATGTTTGTTTTCTCTTTGTGTGGAGAATGTGTAAATTAATTTTTCCAGCAAGTAATTCCATGTTAATTGTTCTTGTGGTGTGTGTGTAATTAGGTTTTGATATTTGTGTTTTGCTGTACCTTGTAAGTGAAATTCCTATCTCTTAATTTTTTATGATTCCTCCCATTGGTTAATTTCGCAGGATTTATTGTATGTGTCCAAAAATTCTTCAATGATTTCACCTGTGTTTCCATCTGTGTTTCCACTAAAGTTTCCTATTTGTATTGGTTGTTGGATGACAATTTGGAATGGCGTTTTGTTTTCTGCCATTGAGCCTAGTCTGTCTGGTCCTATGTTAATTAAAGTGTTTTCTAGAGTATTTTGATATGTGTGGGTGTGTGACACTGATTGTTTTACAATGTTGGAGAAATGATTGGGAGTTTCGTATTCCTGTGACGTCTGTAACTGTTGCAAATATTACCTAGTGATTGGTCTGCTTATGTCAGTTTTTTTCCTGTATATCTGTGTAGGTATTTGACTGACTGTTATGATCTATAATTTGTGTAGAAAAACTAGGTCCTGGATTAGCTGTAAGAAAATCACATAAATATTTAATTGTTTTGCTTAGCAGAATCTTTTGCCATAAATTACATTTTTTTTGTTAATGAAGTGTATTGTACCACATGTCTAACAGAATGAACACTGCACTCAATTCTATGCTACTACTATTTCTAATATCTACTGCTAAGTCTAGATCTCCTGGGAACGAGAGCTAATGAGAGATAGGTTATTGTAAGAATATAATGTGACAGGAAGCGGGTGGTGGGCGGGGGTTGCCTCACTTGGCAGCGGAGGTTCGGGATCGAATTCGCCTCCACCAATGTTACAAAGTTTATCCGGGGAATGGAAAGATAAATAAGCCAGAGATGAAAGGTAACAGAGTTTATAGAATAGAGAACAAGGAATAACAGTAATACAGAAATAGAGGCGAGTGGAAGGGTTAGGGTAAGGCGAGACAGGAGATAGGTAAGGGATCGCTCTCCTTCCCTAAACCAACAGGAACTCACCGCTCGTGCCGCCGTTGGAGTTAGTTCTCTAGCCAGAGGTCGCACCCAGACTCGAACCCAGAGTCCCTAGGTGCGGTCGCCGCCGAGTAGAAGACTCATTTGTCGACTCTCTTATCCAACTCCCTTCCGTAGCTAGCTCGATGTCTATACCATTCTTCGCACCCCCACCAGGCTGCCAAAATCCTCCCCTCTGATTGGCTCCCAGAGGCAGAGCAATCCCTGCTGAATCCAGGAGTTTGCAAGGTGTTGGGTAAGTGTTAGGACCCACTTAACTCCTCAAGTCAACGGATTCCTGGGACACCACTGTTGCCGCAATCCGCCACTTTTGGTGACTTGTTGATTACCCAGTACCCACTGACCGCCATTCCGCGACACCACCGATGCCGCGGGATTGCCACACCGCTTATTTAATTTATCTTCCCCTTCACCGGATAAACTTTGTAACAATATGTAGGAAAACTCCTTCAAAAAATTTTCAAATTTCGAGAAAATGAGGAATCTGTTTGTTGTGAATGTCAAGAGTCGTGGTCGAGAGCAAATCCTGGAGAAGAATGAGTGCAGTGTAAGAAGTGTGAATTGTGGGCACAGATTAGTTGTGAACGTTTCAATGCTTTTTATGTGTGTTCAAATTGTGATTAGTGTAATGACCCAGTAGACAATAAGTCTGAACATTATTGGAAGGTAGGTTTAATATTTACAGGTTTTTTTTTTTTAGAAAGTAAGAACTGTTACTTAAAAATCTTTTAAACTAATTTCATTTCAAAGAAGTAACTGTTAACTGAATTGTGTGTTTGTTTTAACATTTTCCAACCAATTCTACAATATTAAGTTAACTATAATATTATTTTCATGTAATAAGGGCGTGAACCCACAATAATGGAGTATTTTAATTTTAATTTCCACGTTTTTTTTTTTTTTTTTTTTTTGCTGTTTTGAGTCAGTGATTTACAAATGTAACAACTTGCCCCTGCACAGTAACAACTTGCCCCACTTAGGGCACATTGTTTCATTATGTCAAACTTTATAAATGTTCTAATTGTCTAAAAACTACCAAAGATATCATAACCATATAAATCACACATTTTATCAAGATGTCATACTACATTGTGAGTATATAATACAATTTAAACTTTGATGTCGAATGTAAAAATAAAAAAAAAACTGAAAATTGTAACAACTAGCCCCGGTCTCTTTTATCATCAATAGTTTCTGGTATACGTGGAGTAAGTATGCTTGTGTGGGCTGGGGGTAGTTGTGAAGCCCACAAATGTTTGTAGATATTTAATAATAGTAATTATCTGAATGCCCAAACGAACCAATAATTCCAAGAACTAAGGTTATATTCTATACGAACAACATACCCACGTGGTCCAACATAATTGTGCTATTCCTATAATTATATACATAGTTAGAAAGCATATGAAAAGTAGTTATATAATTTTGAATTACTAACTTACCTCAAACGAATCCGGAGTTTGTTGACAGTATTATCAGGGTATCTTCAATAACAATTTCAAACCATACATTACACAAGAAAACAACCACTATGGCTACCCCATTACCGACTTCTCTTGTTCTGCGCAGCGAAGCTCGTAAACGAAAGAAGGCAGGCTGGTGATGCGCATGCATAGTAGCGAGAAAAAAAAAAAGACGTAGATTGCCGACCAGAGCCGAACATTTTCCTGTTCCTATTATTCCCATGCGTGTTTGGTAATGGTAATAAACATTTCACGTTTTCCTAAACAGTTATGGGACTCGTGACATAAATGTACGGGAAATTAGCTTACCAAACACGCATTCTCGTTCCTGCCTTACTCCAGTATGGTATCATTCCAATCAAATTCTTACAGTGTAATACAGAATCAGCAGAATCCATGTTTTACTATGCGGCCATAGTTAATATATCAGTATAATTCCTGTGTTTGCGATGCTGACATGTCAACACCATTTCAATAATGTTGTAGTTTTTTTATTGTACCTTAAAATCGCGACGAAGAAACACAGGTAGCCTGTTTGTGGGCTAGTATTAGCTTGGAACTGGACTTTGATTAAGGATTTACTGTTCGCTTGGAAAGGCATGGATTTGTCTAGGTATTTGAATTTTACTCACCGGTATTTACACGACAAAGTTGATAAACACTCAGCAACGCACATAACATTTGTTCATCGCTAGTCACTTTATGAGCGTGGTATATCGGGCACTGCGGAGACAATCCATAAAAAAAATTGAAATACTTTGAAATGAGACCTATGTCTACTCTCATCATCGTTTCCGATCTGAACAGCATGTTGTCCATTTTCCGTCTACTTTTGTTCGTGCTTAAATCTAAATACGTAACTGCTGAAGTTCTAGCAGCTAAACTTTTCAGCATCGAAAGCGACAAGGTAGACATATTACTTAAATCAACATCTGACAGACTCTTGGTGAACATGGCTAACGATTATTACTGCCCGGAGTTCGAAAATTATGATGAAGCGATATATGCCTTTCGCTCCAGTGTGGTGTGCTTTAATTCCTAGAAAACAACATTTTTCCTCAGTGAGGTTCAGTAATGTGGTTGTTGAAAATTGGTTTGGCGAAGTCAAATCTGCTGTACTTGAACATAGTTTATGGAATAAACCTGGTCGTTTCATCTCCAAGGTACACAAGCGTATAATGGCAAAATGTAAGGCTTATCAGTACACCATACCTAAACTACCGGTGAAACGTAAATGTGTTGTCGAAAGTGTTCCCGAATTGTCGGACGATGCTGATGACCCCAATGTCGAGGAAAGATGATCAAAATGAGTTAAGGCCCCTGCTACATACTTTGATAAAGGAGTTCCGCAACATTGCACTTAGTGAAACAATTTAGCGCAATGAGCAAGACATACAAAAGATCACGTCTGACAACTATGTTGACAAAGCTCACGTTTATTTTCCAAAACCAACGACAGATAAGAATGTTATGTCAGAAATTAAATCGGAAATTTATTCTTATGAGAAATGCATTTTATACCCCAAGGCCTTATAAGTAAACGAAACGGTTACTGATATACCAGCCAAAAACTGTGTTAATCGATTCGTCCACACTCGCTGAATTACCTCTAAGTGTATCTTTTCATTATCGTGTCACGGGAATAAACACATGTGTAAGAGCTCCGGGAATACTATTATTTTTCACTAGCGTGCATGCATATTGTAAGGCATCGCCTTTACTCATAACATTACCAGGTCATATTTTGTTCTGTTTTATTTTACTTATCTAAGTGTATGTGAGATTTATTGTCGTTTAAAATGCAAGCCAAATATGTGGGTAAGAAACTGTACGGACTCGAGCAAACAGGTGTGCCATCAGCTGCGGGCGTTCTCGCTGCGGCTGGACTCGCTAGTCGGCGCACCACTGGAATCTCGCAGCATAGTTGCCCAGAGTGATGAAGACAGAAAACTCCAACAAGACCTCCTAAATTTTAAAAAAGCTGTCGACTCCAACATGGATTTGCTACGCAGTGAACTTCGCCGACTACATGATAGTCGTGTAAACAAGACGAGCGGCTGGATGACCTCGAACAGTATAACAGACGCAACTGTCTGATAGTGCACTGCTTACCAGAGACAGTTAAAGAGGACACAACTAGCCAAGTTATAAACCTGTTCGATGAGAAACTGAAGCTAGACATTGGCGCAAATGCTATTGACCGGTGCCATCGACTGGGAAGGCCAAATCGCACTACAGCTTAAGCTATTCGGGAAGGGAAGCGTCCCATCGTCGTAAAGTTCGTGAGTTACCAGGACCGACTACGTGTTTTCCTGGCGAAAAGGGAACTCTAAAACTCTCCGATAGTGATCACCGATTCGGTATCCGCTTAAGGACAACGCATACTAAAATTTGCGGAAGGATAAGTTTGGACAGCGTAACTGTTGGACCTTTGATGGAGAAATGGGTGTCCTTCTGAGTAACAAGCGAATCTATGTCTCGACGCAGAACGAACTAGAAAGTATTTAATGAAATGATGTATTCTTGGAGCTTTGCTTTTATACGTGGTTTATGTTTCTGTTTTTTGTGTTTAATGATGTACACTAGAAATAGCTTTTTAATGATAGTCATATTTCACCTATGATCTTGATTGTATAATTATTCGTCGATCTATGTGTATGCATGTGTGTATATTCGTGTTCCGTGCATATTACGTAAAAATCATCCACTGTTCAATGGTCTGCTTTATGAGTAAAATTTCATTCGTTTTCATACAGAATGAGTGAACAACAGTTGGTAACACTGATCCCCACCTCTATATGCTTCTATCCTGCATCCTGCTGAGAATTTGTCTGCCCCTACTACGCCAGCCACAACTCCTCTGCCAACCGGTTTACTGCTACAAAAGGCATTTCACCCCAACCCCCGTAGCCTCCAGCTTGCACATGTCAACGCTCAGTCATTACTTGTTCACTTTCACGAATTCCGGGCTGTCTTTTAAGGTCTCGGCCTACACACAATTTAGTGTCTGAAACGTGTCTCAAGCCAACTCTCCCTACAGCGTTGGTACAATTACAAGGCTACATCATGTTTAGAAACGATAGAGAAGGTAAAAGATGGGGAGGAGTAGCATTATACAATTACGAAGATTTGAAGGCAAAAATTATTTTCCCATCCGCAAGTGTATACTCTGGCCAGGCGAAATATTTAATGTTAGAACTCGGTGTTCCCGCTCAAAAAGTTCTTCTAATGGTAGTTTATAAGCCGCCCAAGAACGGTAATTCCTGCGAACTTGAAACGGAATTAATTATGCATTCAAGCAATTATGATAGTTAAATTAAAATTTGCGATTTTAACACTGATATTAGCGCAAACAATAACACCACCTCTAAAACCCTCGATATTATTTCTTCTTGTAATCTTTCACTCTGTCCACTTGATGCTACCCACCACACTGCCGCCTCTCACACCTGCCTCGATCTAATTATTACATCTAGTTCGAACCCAGTACTAAACCACGGGCAGCTTCCTATTCTTGGCCTATCAGGTCACGATCTCGTTTGTCGTTCGTACTATCTATACTCCTAAATTTCCGGCTAAATTAGTAACAAGATATTAAAAAGCTCAGCATGCCTGATATGTTGAACAAAGCGGCTTCGTTACCATGGGATGAAATCAATAAGATGCGCACAGTTGATGATATAGTTAAATATTTCAATAAAACTATTACTAATTTTCTTAATATGCATGCGCGAGTCAAAACTCGACGTCTGACACATCCTCCCTTTCCTTGGATGACACAAGAAATACGGTCCTTTATGGCGCAATAGGAGGAAACTTACAGGGAATGTAAAAAAGTCCTCAAAAGGGATGCAGAGATGGCCATTTATTATTTTGAAACATACAGTGTTCTTAGGAATAGATGGTTAGAAATGCTAAATTCTGTCATACTGTAGAAATCGGTAAATATAATTGTTCATCATTACAGCTGTGGAGAAAATTTACGGGCATTAGGAACAAAAATTAAAACTGTACCGCATATAAGTGGTATACATCCTAATTACCTGAACTTACATTTCTTAAATTCTTCCATTCCCTTAGCTACACATATAAAAGACACTACATTAAGAAATTTACATGGTCAGAAAACTTTTAACTGCAGCAATTGGGTGGGTTAGTTGCCAAAATGCAAATATTTCAGGAGAGAGAATTTAAAGTTTGTATCTATGTTAAACTTCAGGTATTATGTTATTTAATACATAATGCAATGCAATAATGTAGTGGACTAGGATGCACGCCATTTCGTAAGTATGTAGACCTCACTGCAGGCAATTCTGTAGTTGTGAAAGTTCATTTTCGATTTTTTGTGACACCACTTGGTAACTAACCAACCCAATTGACAGTAACATAACATTTGAATACATAAATAAAACAGTTCTTCGCATAGAAAGCTCAGCAGTTGGCACAGACGGAATTTCCATTCGTATTTTAAAAGCTTTACTTCCCTGTCTTATATTCCCTTTGCACAGTATTTTTAGTTTCTCACTTAAGCACGCACAATTTCCTAACATCTGGAAAACCGCCTACATTAAGCCTTTTCCTAAAACATCAAAACCCTCCACTACCGCTGATTACCGCCCCATATCAATACTGCCAATTTGTCCAAAGTTTTTGAGTATATTCTAGTGAGATCTTATCTCGACTTCACGAAACAACTTTACCTATACTAATCAGGCTTCCATACTAATCACATTATTAGCACTGCTCTTGTTAACATTTTTGAAGACATTAGACTGGCCATGAACATGAAAAATGCTCTATCCTCACACTTTTAGACTTCAGTAAAACTTCTGATAGTATTGACCACGATAATTTACTCGCTAAACTGGAATGTAATTTCAATTCTTCTTATAGTGCTGTAAACTGGTTCAGGTCTTTTCTCTCCTGCAGGAGTGAGTGTGTTGTTGCTGGAACATCTGACAGGCATATTGTTAGTGCTGGAGTGCCGCAGGGTGCAGTACTTGCTCCTGTTCTGTTTATGCTATTTATTAATGATTTCACTTAATCTATTAAAGTTCCTCAATACTACATTTATGCCAATGATTTGCAAATATATTTTTATTTCTCTTCCACCGATACCACCATAAATGTAAACAATTTAAACACAGATCTTAAGACTGTCGAAAAATGGTCCGTAGAAAATTGGCTCCGTATGAATCCATTAAAATGCCAGGCTATTTTAATGTGTAGCTCCGATAAGATGGTAAAATCCCTTACCGCTGAACTACCAAAAATTGTAGTAGGCGATACAAATATTGAAATACATTCTTACTATGAGTGGTACTTTAAATTGGTCTAATCAAGTTGCTAACATAAGTAAAAAGGTTCTACCAACCTTAAATCAACTAAAACGACTTTAAACCAGCTAACTGAGAACATTAAAAAGCATCTTGTCCAGATACTAATTTTTTCCTTGTTCAGTTACTGTGACACATTGTACAATGACCTGACTAACATGCAATTAACCAGACTACAGAAATTGCAAAATCTTTGTATTCGTAAAACTGTTTATCTAAAATCACGCGACCATGTTTCTCCACACTACGACAAGATATCATCCTTCTTGGAATGAATATTTGATGTCAACTGTTTCAGACTTCTTCATGAATGTCACTTGGCATATCTCCTGAAACCTGATCTTGTCTCCTGATATATGTTCTTTCTGTTGTGTGGGGAACAAATTGTTTTCAATTGGTTACCAATCTTTGAAGTCAGAGTACTTCATGACATACACAGCGATGTTCTAGCATTTTCAATCCATGTAGGCCATTCAGATGGAGCCCATACCACTTTATGTTTTAGGCTGCATTCTATTGCACCGTGAACTGAATCTACAGGCATGTATGTATGGCCTGGGAGAAGATAATTTATTGTTATGCTTTTGAGTGTAGATGCATTTTGCAAAGTATAAGATATCATACTCAATATGACATGATTCTTATTTTGCCCAGGACAACTGTCACAGTACAATGACAGAGTTTTCACACTTTTTTTGGAGTCGACTCTGTTTATGTACATGTGGAGCATAGATGCTATTTCGTTGCAACCTCTTTCCATCGCTTTCCACCCACACATAACAATAAACCTTTCTGTTATGGTTTTCATACACAGTAAAGTTGTACACGGAATACTTTCTATTGTAATATAACAACATGTTGTCACCATGTGATGTGTTTAACACATTTTGTAAGTCAAAACTAGCACATAAAAATCCTTCAGTGCCACTTAATTTCTGATCGCTCGTAAAATGTTCTTTTGTTGCCTCTTTTTCTTTAATGTGGTCTTAAAAATTTTCATGAGAAACACCACCGTGTTCCAAACGTGCTTGTTTTTCTGCCAAACGTACAGCACATTTGTTCTTTATTGGAATGTGCATTTCGATGTTGTAGAATTCCTTCCAAACATTCTTGAACATGCCAGCCTTAGCAAAGGCAATTATTTTTTTCTTGCCAGTCATTCTTATAAAGCCTATACACATTTTCTACGCTCTTGTACTGTACCGGGATGTACGTTTTTGTGGACGAACTACGACAGAATTGTGATGGCACTGCTGACAGTTTCTGTATGAATGTGTGTATGTATTTTATAATAGTAGTAGGTGTTTTGTTTGCAGGTTCTTTTGTGCCACGTTCATCTGGTTTAGCACTGCTTATACCAGTATTGTTGTCCCTTGTAAAGCGCACAGTTTTCGCAGAGATGTTCAATGTTTTCAAGAAAAATTTCAAACAAACATGTATTCGTTTTCCCTTAGATGGGAAAGAATAACACTTTGTTCCTTTGCTTACTCTTGCCCGGAAGACTCCAATACTGTTGAAGAAACTGTTGTCTCTCATCTTCGGTAAAGCTTTCTGAACATTTATTGAGACATTTACCATCTGCACAGGGATTGGGTTGCATGTTTTTTTCATTCACAAACAATCCTTTATCATTCGCATAGGGCTCACCACTTTTTCGTCTATCACGTCTCCTTTCTTCTTTACTTTGCCTTTTCCTGCCAATAGCTATTTCACTTTCCATGCCGTTATGATTACTAGCATTTCCTTCAGACTCTGAAGTGTTGTCTCCATTTTGTGCACCTATACAATCACTCATGTTGGAATTGTCATCTAATGTTCCATTTTCATTTGCAACCACGTCACAACGCTCATTACCAGACACAGAAATTTCATTGGTAATTTCGTTCACTACAGATTCACTATTACATACACTTGAAATGATATTGTCACTTGGCATGTTACTCGCAAAACAATTGTCTGTGGTACTTGTATATTCGGACGAACAAACAATATCAGTACCTTGGTATTCATTTTTTCTGTCCGTTACTGTCACAAACCCATCAACAGTTATCTCGGCATTATCAATATCCTTGCTATTAAGTACCACTGAAGATTGTGTCATATTAACATCAACATTTTGGTTGCCTATATTTATAGCAGAACCTTCACCTTCACAAACATTGTTGCTAATCGGCACATTTTCAATACTTTTCTTAACCTCTAAACCAGGCACGGAGGTATCATCACTCACTGAACTTACATTTATATCAGACTGTAGAATATTACCAATGTTACTTAACGAATTATTTTCACATTCTTGATTTAACACTAGATAACTAATATGCGACCTCTACTAAAGTCAGACATTTTTGCGACAAACGCAAGTCACAACTGTATACAAGCCATTCCATGTCATAGAATAAGATAAAGAAATATGTAAAACAACTTCTACAGAACTAAGAGAAATGAATCTTTATTTAGAAGTCGAAACATACCTCCTAAACGAACTTTAACAGTGCCATCAACAAAGATGATAAGGCCCTTAACTACACGATGGAATAAATAAAACTGTGTAACATGTAACTTCGTTAAGAGTCACAGAAGTTGCTCAAAATAGTTGTTTTGGAATTAACTGCACTCAGAATTTAAAATATTTATTTAGTATTGTTCTATGGAAAAGGTCATATCTTTGCTGAGTGAAGTGAAATGTACCGCGAATGTTTATATTTGCTTTGTTTACTAATAAAAGTTATATATTTTAATATGTACAGACTCTTACTAGGGAATTATTAATTTTGCCATTTAATTTTTATACTGACCGAAATTAGGTATGCGGCCTAGTAGGAAGCAAGTATTTTTGGGTTGTTAAATAATAACTACGTTTCACGGTGTCGCACTAACAAAAGCCAATAGGGACTTAGCAAAGGGTTGTTAGGAACGATTAGTGAAAAATAATTAAGAAGTTCGATTCTGGTAATGTACAGGACAAGACGTATCCGACTTTGGCTCTGGAGAAAACGACGACCGGACCCATTCCTAGGCTATTGGTCATCTATCCGGGAGGATGGAGAAATACTTCCTGACCTAGAGGACAGTCTGCAGGATTCCTGATGTACTGAGAGGTACATTTTCCATGACGGGAAGGATGTTCGTCGGTCCAGGACCAGTCACCATCGCAGTCTCTACATTGTGCCTGTTTAAGGCCTGAGTTTGTCCTCGTTAGTCCGAGGGAGGGCTATACCCTCTGTCCGTGGTGGAAACCACGATAACCAGGTTTCTTTCGCCATCTGCCAAATGTTTCCTGAACTCTTTTAAAACCAGCCTACTTCAAAACATGGTGAGCTTTTCAATCCCCTTGACACCCAGGAGCTTTGTATATATTATAATTACTTCAGTATTTAACGTCATTAGAGTTAGCAGTATAAGTGCCACATTCTCACGGGAATCCCTAGAAGATAAGAACACTCAAGCCGGAGCATAGATACTAACTATATTGAAAAAATCTACATGATAATTGCTAGCTTGTTCTCATTAAGGTCGTTCTGTTTTAATGTTGCCAGGGAAATATAAATTTAGAAATCTTGACGTAATACCAATATGGTAATTATCAGAGAACTAATAGCTGATCTAGTAAGAGTCTATTATATCCACACTGATGTCAAACATGGATTATTCAGATCCACAGTTTAATTTTAAAAACATTGTCCACTTTAATTTGTATATAGTTAAACTACATTAATTTTGTGTACATTTATATTCTGGATTTCAAGAGAGCCCAAGTTATCTTTACAAGAAATTGTTGTTTAGGGTCTGTTCTGTTCATTACAAATAAAACTTATTTTCTGTGCCAGGAAAAGAGAGATAGTTCAGAAACGAATTTTTTTTATTTTATGTGTGTATTTCTTACGTACGGAAAGAGGGCTCACGTACACTCAAAGTAATATATTACATAATAATAAAAAAAGTGGCGCCAACTAAGGGGCCTACAAATAAATCCAGACGAGGCACTGAATTTGACATACTTTTTTTTGTAGTTTCAAAATACAAGTACAAGTTGGCAGTAGTTCTGATTTGGCTTGTCCTTCAACAAATCGTTGAAGGTTATTCTAGGCTGCTTATTCCTCTGTGTTACACATTATTTCATGAGAACATGGCTTCGAGTAAAGAAAACCCTAACACTGTAGACCAAGCTATCGAAGAAGTGATAACACTATACACAGCCGACAGCGATTCCACTCATTCGGAAGAAGTAGAAGCGGTAGTAACTAATAAAACTAGCGAAACCTGTGACATGAATACACTAGTCCTGATGTTACAGCAAATTCAATGCAGCATTTCTGGTTTGACTGAAAGTCAGACAAGTATGAAAACCGAACTAACAGAAAATCTTTCACATCTAGAAAATAAATTAGTTGAAAATGTTTCAAGTCTAGAAAACCGAATTGCCGAAAACCAGTCTAGTATTGAATCCACCTTGAGGTCGGAAATTAAAACAGTATGTGAGGAACTAAGGTCCGAGCTAGTAAACACTACAATCAGCTGGCGGGAATACCTAGATACTCAAATGGAAAAGACAAGGAATACGGTAAACCATTGTGTTATCCTAGTTAAGGAAACTGCTAGGGAAACGAATGGACGAGTCGACAGCATAGAAGTACAGATATCAGAAACCAAAGAGAAATTCGCTGAGGTCGAAACTCAGGTTACTCATCTGACCACACAGTTAGAAAATAAATTTCTCGAAACTCAGAACAATATCCGTGAATTTAGAAAAAACGCTCACGTAGATTTAGACAATTTGTCAAAGCAGATTGTAAGAGACATTGCTCATAAATTTGAGCAAATTAAACTATCGTCTTTAGCTGCCAGTGCAACAAGTTTAGAATTTACAGACTGTGTTGAAAAGTTAAAAGAGAGTACGGCTGAAGATTTAGAGCATAATAATTCAAAACCCTCACATCATAAAACGCCTGTAAGTCTAGAAATACCGCAAGTTTCTAATATTGCTGCATTATTTCACCATCCTGTCCAACAACTAGGTAGGAGTATTCCTAGATTTTCAAATCTCTAACACGAAAATCCGCTTACATATTTGAAGACATTTGAGGAATACACGGAAACTTTTATTCTGTCTGAACACGAGAGCGTCAGATATGTCAGCCTAGCCTTAAAAGGTGCTGCAAGTTTCTGGTAGGACGTCGAAAAATTGAATACTAAGACGTACCCAGAATTCGAAGAAAAATATCAAAAGCATTTTTGGGGACCGCGAATACAGGGGTTAGTTCGAGCGTTGCTACACGCGGAGAAATATGACCCTAGAGGAAATAAACGGGTCGATGAACACATTAGCTCTATTTACGAGCGTAGCCGACATTTGGAGCCGGAAATGACCGAAAACGAGCTTATTTCTATGCTTACGAACCAGATGCCGATGCAATACCAACTATCCCCTGTAGGGAAATATGGATTATCATTATCTGAATTTCGGGAACAGCTAATGATAGTTGATAAGTTGCAAAGACAGATGCGATTCTCTAATTGGGAGCATCGTCGTGACAAGCAAGCTGGCCAATCTCATAACCAGGAAGGTTATAAATCGAATCACAAAAATAATTTTGATTCTGAACGTCGAGCAAGCACTTTCCGGTTTAAACGAGGTGACAAGTCAGGCGATGAATCAAATGACCAGAATCGACGCGATTATCCAAAAGGGAAGAAACCGTGGAATAAACAAAAACACTGAAAAAATAACAAACATCAGGGGCGTAGTCGCAGTAAAGATCGGCGTTCGTCCAGGTCTAGTTCCAGAGAACGCGAAAATTTCAGGTCGCCTAGAGGGAGGCGGTCTAATTCGAAAATTTCCAGTCATCGCGAGAACAAACATCGTTCCAGGTCTCCGCGACAGACGGAAAAGGAGGGCTATTTCAACAGAAATAAACTACTCGATCCCAGTGCGCCTCCATTCGAAGAAAATGAATTTGATAAAGGGCGGAAACCGGCCTCGTCACTGTCCAGACATAAAGAATTAAACTAGTCTGGACTGATAATGAAGTTCTCCGATTATCAGTCTCTCGCGAGTTAGCACTTCAGGAGACATGCAGGGGTTGTGTACAGTGCGAAATAAGTTTCGACAAAAATACACCTATTTTCAAGTGTAGTAAAATTTCATCGTGTTATGAACACGAAATGGCGGATTTGCATTGTCAAAGAGAAATGAAAACAGCACTTTAAATGTATACTCTACGCTTTGCAGTAACAAGAATAGAGAAACTTTGAAGAACCACACCGTACACGCAAAAACTTACCCCGTTTGAAGTGTTAACAAAAGCGAGGTCGGAGATCTTCGACATCACGACGATTCCGCAGTGCTCGATGGTACACCAGAGAGAAGATCAAGAAGAAACCAAGATAGAAGAAGAAATAATGAAGCTGGTACGCAGAGGACTACTTTCATCGGCAGACAGGCGTGCTAAATATTGTAAAAAGTCAAGAATACATCAATTCGATATTGGAGACCTAGTTCTCATAAAAATACATCCTATTTCTAAATTCTGGGAAAAGGTAACTCGTAAACTATTCCTGTTATATGAAGGTCAGTACAGAGTAAACCGGATTATTCATAAAAATTGCTATGAATTAGTAGAACCGACTTCTAACAAGATTAAGGGCAAATATAATATAACGCAGTTAAGAAGCTACGTTTCGCTAGAGGAGTAAATTTGGTTAAGTCCAATATATAAGATCCAAATGACTCAAATACTAACTAGCCTGCTAGAGAAAGAAGCTAATAATAATAAGGATTTTGGGACTGTTGGAATTTGTTTTGTTACGACATTGCCTGTGGTGCAGGCATTATTTTGTGACTAGTCCTGGAGACAGTAGATCCCAGAGGTGTTATTATTGCACAGGCATGGAGCCTATAAGGTGTATGGTCACTTACGCCACTGTTGTCGTAAGTCGTTTTGTGAACGACGTGAATCTCGTCCTTGTGTCCTAGATATGCCTATCTATGGGATATGGTTTTATTTTAGGTTAGTACGTGAGTATGTAAACAGTTTCCTAGCCAACCATACGCATAGATATGTGTAAGCTTCTGCGATACCCGAAGATATTGCCTGGTTAGTCTACGAAGACATGAAACATGTAATTTTGTTCTACATAAACGAAATTGAACATATCAGTCATGACTGATAGATATATCTCTGTGGACTAACCAAGGAATAACGCATATTGTGGATGTACGTAGATACAAACGCCTTGTTCATAATTTTAAAGCCATGAAAGTTTTAAAACATTTGTTTGTTTATTTTAGTTTTTACTGCTGTTCACTTAATCGACTATTGTTAAGAGTCAGATATTTTGTTTGGATTTCCAGTCTTCATATTATTTCTCTATCTATTGGTCCATGTTGTTGATTGAAAATGAATTTAATTTTAATTGAAAGTTCTTACTAGGAATATCATTACAGTTGAATCCTGGAGATGGTAGCTAATACACAGACAAGGAAGAACACTGTTTTCTGCATGCTTCAGAATTTTTCATTCCTGTAATATACATATACACTCAGGTTAGGTTACCCTGCAACATTAACGGAATGACCTGTGGGAATTAAGTTTAGCCACCGGGAAGCAAGCTTCACAACTGGACTGTGCTGTGTGGTGCTGAACTGAATTCTGCAGTGCTCTACGGTTAATGTCTGTGCGAGTGCAACGGAAAAGGTCAACGAATGTAGTTCGTGAGAAAATACTGACACTTCAAGTTTTGCTTGCCTGCGAATCTTTCGCTGGTAAATTAAGTGCAATTCGCTGACAGGTATACACAATCAGGAAGGTTGTGATAATAGGAAACAGAAAACATGGGACTGTTAAGTCTTAAAATTTTGTTTGAAGTAATCCTTGATTGAAAAGGTTAATTTCAGGGTCAAATACACTTCTAAAGTGCACAGAGTATATAGACACTGAAAACAGAATTTATAAATGTTTTGCTAGTCACTAAAGTGATATATATTCGTCTGTCATTAATTTAATTTTTTTTAAATTCATGTTTAATCATTTGTGTAAAAAAATTATGTTGAGTATAAGTGCTATTATAAACAAAGTTAAAACTTTGACAAATCTAAGATATGTAACATGTCAAAGAGAAAGAAATTGTTGTGGGACTCTGAAAGACATTTTAGCGATAAATAAAACACACCAAACAAGGAACTGTAAAAAACACATTCCATAGCGAAAGTATAGTACTAACAGAGTAATATGATTTGTTGATATGTTTTCTATTTGTAATGATGAATGTTACATTAAGTTAATTGATTATGTTTAGATTTAAATCTTACTTACAATTTTTTTTCGCAACCTGTTACTTTATCGACTCTTGAAAACTTTTAAAGTTTGATATTAGTTAAAAGTTTATAGTCTACAGGAGGGCATTCTGTAACATGTAACTTCGTTAGAGTCACAGAAGTTGCTCAAAATAGTTGTTTTGGAATTAACTCCACTCAGAATATAAAATATTTATTTAGTATTGTTCTATGGAAAAGGTCATATCTTTGCTGAGTGAAGTGAAATGTATCGCGAATGTTTATATTTGCTTTGTTTACTAAAAAAATTACCATTTAAGTTATATGTTTTAATATGTACAGACTCTTACTAGGGAATTATTAATTTTGCCATTTTAGTTTTATACTGACCGAGATCAGGGATGCGGCCTAGTAGGAAGCAAGTATTTTTGGGTTGTTAAAACTGTGTTGTTAGTGCCCTTCAAATTTTGCATATTTCTTACATTATTGCGGCTACGATAATGACCTTACTGTCAATCGATTCGTATTGGAAAATCATGAAGAATGATGCTAAAATATAAAAATGTGAAATTTTGATGATAAGGCCCTTACTGCATAACACCAACGAAATGTAAATGTAATATTGTATATTCTCAGTATTAGTTGATATTGTAGCTTACGTCTTATGTTCCTGAAAGTATAATGTTGTTTGAGTTTGTAATAATTTAATAAATTAAGTTATACTATATATGTCAACATTTTCAGAGACTCTTACTGTGAGGTAAGTTAAATAATAGCTTTAGTTATTTAATTCGTTTTGTATAATCTAATGCCTCCAGTTCATCCTCGTTCCTATTTATTTCACAAATCTTCGTATATTAATATTCTGTACTTCAACCACAATTTTGTATTATTCTGTCGCAATTTAACATTAATCAGGAATAATTTATGTTCTAGATGCTAGTATTCATGCATATTGTAATCTTATATTTCATTTTCTTCCCTCATTATTTTCTCAATGAGTTTTAATGTTACGTTTTTTTTTTTTTTTCAGTGGTTAAGTGTAAGACAAGGTGGTTACACCTTAACTTTGCCACTGTAAAAAAAGCTGCAAATAAATAAAAAATAAATAAATAAAAGTAAGATACAAGTCGAAAACTAACTTTTAGTCAACATTACTGGCGCAAAAGGAAATGGCGATGTTTCTAAACTGTATCCGACTATTCCCGAAGAAACAACACATGCTGGAACAGAATTGCCCGATAAGTCTGAAACCTCTTATTATTTGAAGAGACAATCAGAGTTCAGCAAAATGCTGCCAAAATTTTTAAGAAGGTTCGACAATGGATTACTTGAAAATCCAAAGTATTATAATATTGAAATAGGGAGGTATTACTAAGTGGCGTATTTGAAAACAGTCAATATTGGTTACACATATTCATGTAAATTGTGGAGCAGTTCATATAGGGAGCTCTGTGGCCGAATGTGGCTAAACAATTTTGTCACTTTTTTTTTATGTTACATTGATAAGGCCGGACAGACATGCTCTTTTTAGATTGCGACGTTACTCGGGATCTATTCGGACCAAATTTCAAAACTCTAAAGCGTAAAATGTTTCAAAAGATTGATTTCAGTTATATCAATCTAATTTTAATGTCTTACAACTTAAATGAAAACCATTGGATACGGATAGTTGCGGAGGTAAATTAAAAAATCTCTGCAAGTTTTCGATTCCCTTAATATACAATTAGATTAAAGACGTATGCTCAGTTACTTTTCGTCATTTATACGGTATGTTGACATAAAACAACTTGTTAGATACAACAAAGTTGAGTCCAGGCGAGTAAGGAGAATATCCAGTGCGAAAAGATATTTACCGTTGCAGTGTATTTGTAACATATTATGTTATGCTGATTATTTCATTTCCAAAATACCGTTTGAAAGGAAAGGCAATGTTAATGAATACTGAAACAAACTACAGAAGTTTATTCATAAGCAATCGGATAGCGTCATTAACTCATGTCCGTTTTGTGGAGAAGGTGAAACAGGTACTATAGGTGGGTTACGTGCGACGGTTGTCAACGTTGGGCCCACATTGAGACATACTTACTTAATGATGATAGTACTGACGTAAACTTTGATGATGAATACATGAATCAGCTTTGTAAAAAAAAGGAGAGAGAAGCCGGATTTGCACCGTCGCCTAAGTTGGACTATGAAATTTTCCGCTCGACTGGCAACATAACTGTCTGTGTGGCCAGTGCGCAGTGTAGCTATCCCCTCCTCCCGTGACCCTGCTGAAGGTCGAGTGTCAGGCGCCACTGGTCCGCACACAGTGTGATTTAATGTGTTTTCGTGGTAGCTAGTGTCAAGTTAGTAGCGATTGACAAAACCATTTGGTAAGCAAACAAACTAAACATAAGTTTATTGAAAACTACATTATGTAGGCTACAAATTCAGCACGTTGTTCAAAAGTAATAATTGTTACTCAGTTTAGATCATGTGTACAAGAATAAAATGTGTGATATTGCCGATGTTGGACAATATGATGTTTCCCAAATTGGACTTATCCAACTTAGGAAACTTATGATTAACATTGTTTTGCCAAGAATTAAAAAAGGAAAGTGTCAAGTAGGAGCAATAGCAAGCGGAGAGCAAGAAATTAACACAACAAAGGTGCGTTGTGTTATCGCGGCTGGGCAAAATGTTCCATCAATGCTGATATTCAAAAGGAAGCGAAAGCCTCAAGAACTCGCCATTGTAGCACCAGCAGGAACCCTAATTGAAATATCTGATACAGGTTACACAAATTTGGTACTATTTGTATTATGGTTGAAACACTTTCATGGATGTGTAAAATCTGGTGAGAGCAGTCCAGTATTGCTTTTGTTTGACGGTCACACAACTCACAGCAAAAATCTTGCAGCACTGGAATTTTGTAGAGGCAATGGAATAATTTTGTTGAAACTGCCAGGGCATATCACACATAGACCTTAACCATTGGATGTGGCATTTTGTAAGCCATTGGAGACATATTTTACCCAGGTACAAGAAACATGGTTACCGCAACATGTTGGTCACACCATCTCAATGTTTCAGATTGCTGGTTTGTTGAACGTAGCATATGGACATGCAGCAACAGTCGGAATTTCCCAAAGTGCTTTTCGTGCAACAGGTGTTTGGCCTGAAAATATGCAGATATTTGAAGTTTATCACTTCACTGTTTCAGAAGCAGTCTGTAGACCTGTTGTCAGCGACAGGCCTATGCCTTAGCCTGAAAATAATGAACCGGAACAATCACTCTCGAACCTAGGAACATCATATGATCAAGAATCTCAAGACAATGATCAAACTGAAAATGAGGCTGGTAGCGATCAAAAGTCTCTGAACGAATGTTGCCATAGATTAGGCAACCATCTGAAGGAAGTGTCACCTCTTCCGAAAATGACTGAATGCTCTACATCGAAATTACGGCGTAGTCGACAAGCTCAAAAAGCCGAACTTCTAACCAGCAGCCCCTATAAAAGAATACTTGAATTATCTCAATCTGGAAAGAAGAAATGACGTTCATTTGGGAAGAAATCTAAGCAAGTAGATTCTACACCAGTGGTTCCCAAACTGTGTTCCGCGGAACATAAGGGTTCCGTCAAAACTTCGTAGGGGTCCCGCGAAAAGATCAGCACTTTATTTTTAAAACAAGTATGTGAAATAACAGCGCCAACCCGGCACCGACACGACGACATTTGAGCCGTCTTAGCGCCTCTACTTTCCTAACACTGCTTTATTGCAGAGAGTCGAACTATCGATACTCGCTTTCGGTTCAGTTAGTTCAGTTTACAGGATACAGATAGTATTACGAGTACACTCCTAAGTTCCCTTCAGTACTTGTTGTTGGCAACGATTGCAAATAGTGTTTGTGGTTCAAGACATTTAGTTCAGTGCCTTACGACCACCGCTTACGACTTTGGTAGTGCTTGCTATTTACTTACATTTCAAGTGAAGAGTTATTCCTTGATTAATACAGTCTTCGGAACAGCCATTTAATGTTGTAAATGTTACTATCAGGTAAATATCGTGGTAACAAAACATACGACCTAAGTTAAACAGTGTTTCAATTGTTACTGTTTTTGTTTTATGTGCTCTTGATTTTTTTTATTTGAGTGGATTCTATTTGAACAACTTAAAATTCATATTCTCAATCATTATGTATCTCATATTGAAAAAATTAGGAAATTTTAATATCATAGTTCTGGTAATTTTGAATTACATAAAATAAGACTTCGAAGCTAGTAAATGCAAAATGCAAATAAATAAAATTTAAGTGCAACCGGTTTTGTATACAAGACGTTCACAATCCGCTGTCCACAGTCGCCTGCCGAAGCAGCCAGCTGCCAGTATTTTTGTTTAATTTACATTGCAGCAGTCAGATATTCTGTTTGCATACAAAATAATAATAATTTGTGTAGATAGAACATTAAAAATGGTATTCGGCAATCGTTTTTGATAGTTTTAAGTACAAATATTTGTGGAGTACTATTAACAAGTTTGGTTAATATTTCATATTCTTGCATTTTTGTTTTTTATATAATTTTTTTTAATTGATCGCCTTCGGATCTAACACATGCAGCAACTAACAGTATATTGTTAGCAGTCTTGTATTTAAATAGAAAATTAACATTGTGTACGTCAGATTTTTATAAGATTACTTTTTAATACTTAAGCTGTGCAAATCCCTCTTTACTAACCGCCAATTGGTTTATTTTCAAAGACTCTTTGAAAAAAATTTTGTTTGATCTAAACGTATCATGTGATTGACTCAATGATTTTTACGCCATGTGATCGCGAACACTGCATTTGATTGCGGTCGACATTTTACAGCAGGTGATCAAGCTTCTGGGTCAGGGGAACCAGATTAGCCAATCAAAAAGTTCACCTATTCTGTAGCCATTACAAATAGGGATTAGTACTGTGATTTCTAAACTGAATTTTTCCCTCAATATCAACCCACCCTCTCATTCTCCCAATTGGAATAAATCCTTGTGACACTGATGTAATTATGTTTAAGGAAAGTAACTGATCTTCAACTGCGGACTGTAGACTTCCAGCAGTCGAATGTCGTTTGCATGCACAACTGGCTTTTGAAAGATGTGCGATTGATTCATCCCAGAGGAAGGCGGTATTGTACACCACAGCTCCTTAACAGATATGATGATGGGCAGTTGATTTCTGGGCAGTGGAGAAACATTATCGTGAACAAGATGGTTCGCAGGAACTTGAGCCTGGAATTCTGATGGAGCAATCTGGGAAAAGTTCACTGATTTATTTCTGGGACCAGAGCAGATTGAACGCCAGTGGAACAGACATCCTGTCATTAAATACTTCTATTATGTATTAGTATGATTGAAGAAATGAGTAAGCCATTATGTACATGGCAATACAGTAGCCTACTGAGGTAACTAGTTTTCTTCATTTGATAATATTACAAATGGTTTATGATTCTACGATAGGCAAAAAAAATGTACGATAACTTTCTGTGGTAAGGATGCAAATATCTAAGTAAGAACATTTAGTATACTAATTATATTATTACATGTTAGATTTTCCCAGTATTCATGACAATCCCCATGCATTATTCCTGTGAAGGAATAAACATAAGATGAAGGTCCGAAAAATGTCAGGTCCCGAACGCACCACGATTAGTCGCCTCTTACGACAAGCACGTGTTTGGTGTGGTGATAGTCTAGTACATCACCACATGGGGAACTAGAACTTGACTTCATACAAAATGTTTCTCTTCCAAAATTACATGTAAATAAGAGTTTTTTTATCATCGACACTTGACTGTTGTGTTTTATGTATAGCTGACATAAAGAACAGTAGTAGAGGAGGTGGGAACATGAGATAGGGTAGACACCAAGGTGGTGGCCTCTGCATGGTATTGACGTCTGTTATATGGTGGAACTACGCAATAAAGTACTGCTAGCACGTGCGGAGAACACCCAGTTATTTGGCCACCAGTCGTGAAGTACAGTTAATGTTTTTCGTTCTGTGTATAGAGAAAAAAATTGCAGTCATAGTTAAGCGTAATTTTACATCTCTGTATGCCGTTATGTATAAAATTTTAGTTAGGTATGTCGTTTATCATATGTTATAGTTTTCAAGTATTAGTTGAAAAAGCAAATATATTGGGTTGTTCATTGTGTGTGAAATACTAAAAAAAATGGTGAAGTAGTAGTAATAAGAAACACTAACATGGTAGTAAGGTCTCACATTAATAAATGGTAGTAAATGGTCATTTTCATTTAAAAGGATTATTTTATGTCCCATAACATAAAAAAAGTTTTCTACATATCGTCATTAAATTAATATAACAAGTAAAATTAGAGTAACATTTTTTTTGCCCAACCGAAAAAAATTTATGGTAGATAACTGATTCACAGTATCGCTATGTATACCTCTGTGGACTGTCATCCAAGACATTTCAGTTAAGACTTTTTGTTGTTTCAAGCATATTTTCATTAAGAAATAGTAATTGTATTTTTGTTAGAAGTTCGACATTACTGTAAATTCTACTCAAAAGTACAAATTAACAATGGTGCACATTTCTAAAAAAAAATTGTTTTTACATTTTGTCCCTTAGACCATGCATCTCCTCCATGGACACAACTAAAAGTTAAAAAAAGTTTTCATCCTAGGAATACAATATCTTTGGTATTAAGACAGGCTTAATGTCTTAGTAGCCATTTTGACACCACTGCTGTTTGTGTGGTAAGTGTGACCATTGTGTTAATATCATTCAGTAAATGTAGGTGAATGTAGTGTTGAGATGAATGTGTCTCCTCTGTGACCACATTAATACAAAGAGGGGAAAAAAGGATATTGTCTTCACCTGGTAAGTTATTTTTTGGTTAATGTTCATCTACTGTTTACGAAGTTATCAAACCTTAAAATTAATAGCCCAGAAAAAACATGTATGACTTATTGTATCGTCCATGGACATATCGTCCGTGGACACTTGGGTGTCCACAGGAGAGGGGGGAGGAACAAGTTGTCCATGGAAGAGACCAAAATAAACAAAGATCTATTCTAGACAATAAAACTTAAGATATTTTTGTAGAATTTGTTTTCATTAATAACATTAACACAATAACTTGTTAATCAAAACAGCCGTGTAAGCATGGATGTATCACATTATTTAAGGAAAATGTTTGGTCATGATTTTGTCATATGCCAGTAGGGACCGCATGGGCGTTCTGCTCCACCTGGGAGCAAAACTGGCCTAACCTGCATTTTGTTAGCATGCCCCTCTCCCCTTGGGTGGAGCAAGGGCTCTGATTGGCCTAGAGGGTCATTAGGAGGGCATGGTCTTGGCTGGAATTGGTCGTAGGGGTCTTTTGGTATGAATAGTACGTAAGTTCCATGAGGCCTGTGATTGACTGAGAGGTTAAGCCATGTTCCTCGCGGGGAGGGGAAGTGAGGGGAATGGATCCTTTTGGTACAAGTTGTGCCTAAGCACCATGAAGGAGAAGTGTATGGCCCCTCTCCTACCCTTGTAGCATACCTGTCTTATAGCATACCACCCTGTAGCCTGCCTTGTCCTTATAGCATACCCCTGCATGTCCTACTCCTGTAGCCTCTCCTGTCCTTATAACATAGCCCTGCCCTTATAGCATTACACTGCCTGTCCTACCCCTGTAGCCTCTCCCTCTCCTTATAACATACCCTGCTATCCTTATAGCATACCCCCTGTAGCCTCTCCTATCCTTATAGCTTATCCTTATAGCATACCCTTAAAGCATATCCCCTGTAGCCTCTCCCGTCCTTGTAGCATACCCCCTGTAGCCTCTCCCGTCCTTGTAGCATACCCCCTGTAACCTCTCCCTCTCCCCTGTCTTACCCCTCCCTGTCCTTATGTCATTCCCCTTCGTCCATATAGCATACCCTTGTACCGCCCCTCCATCCTTGTACCGCCCCTCCATCCTTGTACCGCCCATCCATCCTTGTACCCCCACCCATTACCTTGTAGCATACTCCCTTCAGCCTATCCTTATGACATACCCCTTTCAGCCTAGCCCCTCTACCTTAAAGCATAGTCCACCCCTCTACTCCTGAAGCCTATAATTTATACTACACAAGTTTTAGTTACCCCTCCTGCCTACCCCTCTCACCCCTCTGCTGGATTACCTCTAGAGACATCCTCATCTCTCGACTTCCGAAGCTCAACAGAGGCTGGCTGGAGGAAATACCAGTATAAACTGGTACTCCCCACCCTACTCCAACCAACAGTATATAAGTTCTGGTTCAAGTATTTAGTTCGCAAGATGTTGCTGTTGCGGTGTCACGGCAGATGTGCACAGCATAACAAGGTAGGCGTGAACTTTAAATGTGTACAAGCTAGAGTATTTTTTATCATTACATGGTTATTTTTCTTAATTCTACAACTGCATCTTACTATTTAATTATAACTGCAGTATGTTGTTAATTTTTTTAGAATGGACATTTTTTCTTTAACCACATAATTTAAATGACAAGGAACAATCAAATAACACACACATTTCACTTCAAAACTAAAATTTATTTTCTCAATGCACCAGTACATTTAAAAACAGATACACTCCCAGCCATATTTTTTACCATAGTCCAGCACAATGTAGTGCTCCATTAGGCATGTACTTCCAGCTGAACACTTTGATGCACATGCAGTTGTGTGTGTGACACCAAACACACATATTATTGATGCGCGCACAATGTAGTCAGTGTAAAATGCTACACAGATCAGGGCTCATAGATTCCACTAGTAGGACATGTGCGATCCATCACCACGCCAAGCACGTTCGCTCTAATGGAAGTCACGCAAACTGTAGAGTAGGCACAGAAGGCGAGCAGCCACAGTTCAGAGGTGTGTAGACAGTCTCACTGTTCACATCCAGAACGTCAAGCTGGACGAGCAGGCATTAGGTAACCACACAGCTCATCAGACAGCCAGGTCGGCAGGCATGCAGACAGTCAGGCAGGTGGGCAGCCAGGCAGACACAAGTAATGTGTCTATTTCTTAGTTCATAACTTTAATGGTGCGGAGGAACTCAAAAATGACCCCACAGCAAAGTCGTGATACCATCTGTATTGATGTAATGCTTATCGTCAGCTGCCGACAACACTACTTTGGAAACATGTTCCGTATAGACGTCATCGTGCGACCAGAAATAATATTGGGTGCCCCAGACCCGTGAATTTTGAATTAAGCATTCCAAATAATCACTAAACATGAGTGTGTTCAGCACGTTACCCTTTACACCTTTAGCTTTAAGCATACATTTCCCATCCTGTAGGGTAAAAGTGTAAAGCTTAGGGCGCAAACCTACAAAGGCACCACACTCATCCTTCATAAAGCCTGAAACAACCTTTTTATGCTAGGAAAACCTTTATAATAATCTGGCACATAGCTGAAAATGTCAAAATGTGTGGCCAAATGAGGAGCTATGCGAGCATACACATCATGAAAGTGTACCTCGCAAATCAAACTGTCGGTATCGCGATACAGTAGGTGTAAGGAGGGCGAAGGAAACATTTATCGCATGAAGTTATAAAGGAAATTGTACATGTACAATTTGGAAAGGTGGAGAACTGCAACACCAGTGTACAATGGTTTGTTGAAGATTATGTCGAGCATCTCCATCTCGATTAAAACCAGCTCATCAGTGAGGATTTGTTGCCCTTTGAACATAGGACGCCCAATCAGTTCTGCCGCACCATATATTGTGTCGTACCGCGAAACGACATGAATATCACATTCCCGGCAATTATTTTGAAGGCACTTGCCATAAACAGAATTGCACAATAATTTAAAAAACGATTTCTCAAATATATTCGCCACCTGAGCACGCTTGTCTAGGTTAAAGCTAATGTAAGGTGCAATCCATGCACTCTGATAAAAACGCAATAAGCCTTGAACAGACTGCAGAAAACCGCCATACGCCAGGTAGTGCTTCAGTGTTTGCCCATGTATAATATAATTCTTCTGCGGTTCTAAAGGAGCAAAAGTTTTTCGTCGAACCGTTTAGCGGTATGCCAAGGATTGGTGCAAGTGGCAGATCACATAGCACATCGTGACATTCCTCTGGGAACTTCAAATCAACCTCTGCGAAAAAACTGAGTCCCCTTGTGTATCGATGTTTGCGAAATCCCAATGAGAAAATTCATTTGTGGAAACCCACTGAAAATTAGCAATGATGTCAAAGTAGCAAATGTAGGATGACAGTAGTCCTCGACCATGTAAATATTTTTGGCAGTTGCATGCCTTTAACTCGCTTGAGTAATACCGCCTCGAACCCCGCATTCAACAAAAAGATATATATCAGGGTCGGTCAACAGCTCCAAGTGCACTTGTGTCTTTGATAAGAGACCATCCCAGGCTAGAGCAGCAGCCGTGACATAAAATGTGGGGACCACAATGTATGCCTCCAAGCAGACTGTCCTGAAATTCTCAAACACGTCTACTAACGAACATATATCTACATATAAATACTGCAAGGCATACTCCATTAAACTACTACAGTTGAACACATTCCAGGCAGCCTGAGCATGCATATAATCGCTCATGCCCTCGCCTCACATTACATTGTAGAATGCGTACCTAGGAGGCAGTGAAGTCTCATGTAGATTTTCCATAGACTGCATGTGTTCGTATGGAAATACCCCGTTTCTTTGCGCCAAATCAAACTGAACATCATCTGGAAACTGCGCCAGGGTGAATTTTAGCTGGTGCGACACTAGATTACCAGCTAAAGAGTCCAGTGATGCGGTCATGAAATTAAAAGAATCTATAAACCTAAGTCGTACTGTGTGCTAGCCTCCTTGTGCAGTGTTCCCATAGGGAATATGTTTTGTGATACACTTGTAACTCTCCATAGATATCCCAATGACTAATATCACCTGGGTTTTCCACAATCACGCCCGCATCTGCCTGTGTTACACAGCGAGAGGCCAGCGGACGCATGAGAAAATGACCATCATAATTTTGCATGTTGTGGAATACAGCTACGAGCTGATTCTTCACAAGACGGAACTGTAAATTGCACTTGTGCGTGTATCCTCTAAGTTCACCAATCAGGTGCTCACGGTCAAGTACAGTTTTGTCTGAAGCATTATGCAAGTCCTTCTTGATGTGACATTTAGTCTGACTCGCGAGCCGGACCCTATCGGTCGCAATCAGCACATTCTTACCTACATCTACTTTGTAAATGTCACATACATATTTTGTCAGCTCGATAAGTTTAGCCACAAGACGCTCTATACAATCCTCACCCACAAACATATGGTACACTGTTTTGCTAGCATCATAACTACACACTAACAAAACAGACGCAGCATACGGTACGTGTTTATTCATAACCGTCATGGTAGAACCGCCATATTGTAGCATACATGTAGCCATGGGCTGCAAAAAAGTTTTAGTGTCGCAATATGCTACAAAACCCATTCACTGCTGCTTAGAAAAGTTTGTGAATTCAAGTCACTTATCATCCTGGCTAGGGAATGTAGCTCGTACAGCAGAGTGTTGTTTACACTGCTCAGTGTGTGCAGTGAGTCTGTCTTCGCTCGAAAAATACTGAAGACAGTACTGGCAAATTGAAATTTTTCCATGATGTTTAGACAACTGACTGTGTACAAGGCGAGCTAGATTTTTTATACTTACAAAGTGTGAATGATAAGTACATCCACTGATGCGAAGTGCCAAACCATTTACATGGCGCTCCCTTTGCACAGAAGATATGTGAAGAGGAACTATGCGAGTGTCCGTCGCATTAGCGCACGTTTCGTGAATAACATTTGTGTCATTCGTCAACTCAAGCGTACACATTAACACAAATATTATTCATCTCATAATGCGACATCTGATGTAGCTTTGTAGGGAAAGTTATACCAGTCGTCTTAAATACTGTCCTTGGTACAGGGTAAGATGTGCATCTTTCACTATGACGTGGTGCGGGATACAAACCCGCGACCATGCTGTACAAAAAGGAGTCGTTGGTAGGAAAGTCTACGTTTATGCAAACCTCTCTATTGCCAATAAACTCAGGGACTTTAGTGTGTGCAGCACCTACTGTGAACGACCTATACTGAGATATATGCATGTCCAGTTGTAGGAGTAGCTTCAACGCCCACCCATTACCGCGCCCAGCAAACTCAGTTACGTTGTTTGTAAGTGTGGGAAAGAATTCCTCATCAAATGTTTCACCCGCATCTGAGGACTCGAGAAGCGCGAGTCATTTGGAATAAAAATTAAAGATCTCTGTGGTAGTTTCTTCCGCCAACCCGCCTTTAATAAATTTACCACTCAGAGACACATGCACTTTAATGAGACGGTGTTGCCATGAGAGTAAAGCCAGGAAGGGCTCTCTACACCTGATAAGAAACGTGTGCAAATCCACGTCAGTTTCAGCCTGATCATTACTGATACGTGCGTCCACGAGCCTATTACCAAACGCTGTATCCAAGAGCATGTGAGCGGAGTTGGAGATAAGCACTCACCAACAGCAGATGGCGAGTTCGACGCGACACAAGATGTGCCAGCCTCGCCAACATTCTGTAAACAGACACGCTTAGCAGGAAAAAGACATCTTTACGTTCCTGTTTTTGAAATAAAAAATAGATAAACTACACTGCCTTCTTTACCCAAGTCTGCAAAAAGTATGTGTGTATATATATATATATATATATATATATATATATATATATATATATATATATATATATATATATATATAAAATAACATGTACACTTAGGTATTGGTTGTTTTGGTAGCTCAGTGGATAGAGCATTAAGAGTGAAACACTAAAGGCCCAGGGTTCGATTCCCCATCGAAAACTTTTTTTAATTCCCCAACGATGGTTCAAAGTATGAACCTGTAGAACGTCACTATCGTTATAGCATCTGAACATGGAGGTGTAAGCACACATTTCATACATACACTACACTCAATCACAAGCATGTAATGCTACTACAATCACAATCAAACATATGCTACTTACAATCACATATACATAACCTACATATGTTACATTCAAACACAATTACAATCATGGGTTATTGTGCTGCGTAGCATATCCAGTAATATATTTACAGCAAACACAGTACGAAACTTATCAAATACACTACATTTTCCATCGCACAGTGCAAATAAAATAACTCAGGAACACATTAAACCAGTGCGTATTTTATTATTTTACGAAATAATGACCTTTTTGTCAAGAAACCGAAACATTTGTTCTGAAATTTGACCAAAATAGGAATTTTACATTTTTGACACTTTGGAGAAGTTACGCACGACATTTTTCGTAAAAATAATAACAATTCATCTGCCAGACAGCATATTGCACCGCATTCAAGCAAGGTACTGCAGCCAAAAACCATAAGTTAACGTATTCACACACGTCTGTAAAACACCTTTGGAATAGCTCTCAATCTTTCAAAAAGTATGTCATGCTCACAGTTTTTGAGTACAATTACAAAATATTTTTTAACATTTAAGGGAATCCTGAATCTATTGTAATATTCACTTTTTTCATTGCAAGCAACCAAACGTTCTATTTCGCTCATAATGTGAGGTAAGCACTGATCAAAGGCACTTGCAAAAATATCATTCATGCATTTCGTCACTTCACTTTTCCTATCAAGACTGCCGCAGTAGACTTGATTTTTTTTTACTGCCTTTACAGCTTCGTGTTTTTTTGTGCGTAGCAATAGATGTATTTCTAGCTGTAGTAGCATTCTCCTAACATTAGCGTCCATCGTTTCAAATTTTTTCCAAATATACTTCGTAAAGAATGAAGGGAAAAAATTAAGTATTTTCAAACGTATTTCTAAATTGCTTATACTTTATAAATTCTGCTTTAATGTTTTCATACAAACATGTCTCGAAATTTAATGAAAAATCTATAAACTTTCTGTCTTTCCAATCCAATTTCACGTTGATTGCCGAACAGAAGCTTTGAACGTGGCAAACTATGATATCACAGTAAAATAAAACGGTTTGTCAAAGCCTTGAAGCGTGACCAAAGCAGTAGATTCATCGAAGCCACAATTGGTAACTTCCATGGTTATAAAAAATTGCTTCCTAGAAAGCAAAGCTTAAAAAAAAATTCCTTCTTTCAAATTCAACAGTTTACAACCTTCTTAAAGAAATAATTCAGCATGTTGTCGGTAGAAGACTTAAGCTTCACGTACAATCCATGCTTATTATAAAATGTGGCAGGGAACTTGTTAATATATTCGCGTCATTCTACAGCAACGACATTATCTCCAACTATGCTCGCCACTTGAGATACGCTCCGTTTAAATACACTTATGAACACGTCGTTCACTAGCTGCTCCATTTCACACTTCCTATTAGTACTGTCACAATAATCTGAAAAAATTTGCACTATCTCGACATCTTTGTGATCGTTAAAAAGCCGTAAAATATGTGCGTCCAGTTGCAAGTACCATTCTTCTAGCGTTAGCATCAGTAAACTCAAAAGGACTAAAACTATTCCTCAAAGATTCCAGAGAAATTAAATCTGCACATTTAAACTTATTTCTAAAAACTTCGTATTGTTGCCAATCCGCCTTGCATTTGATGTACAAAGACATCTCGAAAAGATCTGTAGTGTTTAGATAATAAGACTCGTCTAATTTCACATTAAATTGCGAACAAAATTTTCGGACGTGTTTTGCACGCACGAATACGGCCAACTTAGTTGCCAATACAGTGAACTTGAACTGTTTTTTTTTTTTTAATCAGGAAGCGTGACCAAAACTGTACGTAAATCGAAGCCTGGGCAAACGTCTGTAACACTAGCCATTGTTATTTATGCTGCTTGTAGCTGACTATTATGTGTACTTGGATAAAAAAAATAATCACAATGGAAGGGGAAGGGGGAGTGGTACTTCCTTAAAACTTGACAAACTACCAGCCTCCTTGAAATACATACTTATGAAATTGTATGTTTCCTACTAATGTTTTTTAGTAAATATACATAAAATTTATAAAAGAAATGTGCTATATTGCTTACTTTTAGATTACCGAAATAAAAAAAAACAATAAATAATTTAAGAATGCATATTTATTTATATTATAAGAACATCATGATTATTTAGTCCATATTAAATTTGCAATTTAGTTAGTAATAAGTGTTGTGATATTATTATAATATTTCCGTTAAGAATACAAATGGAAAAAGTGTTGGTCTGTGGTAGAGATCGTGTTCTTTCAACCATGACAAGCAGCCAGGCAGACATAAAAGCGGCAATATTTCCGGCATAGCAAACAACTGGCGAAGAAAAGGAGGTTATCTTGGGATTTGTAGTGTGTGGAGGGAGATCTGCGACGACTATACAGGGTGAGTGTGAATTCGACCGACAAACTTTGTGGGGTTATTCCTTACGCAAAATAAGGTAGGGTTTACATTTGACAATTGTCCCGAAAGTGCATATGAAGGTTGTTAGGAGCCCTTGAAAATGTGATTTTAAAATCGATTATAATTAAAATATCGAACAATGCTGGAGATGTAGCAACAACAATGTGGACATATTTTGGGCTATAATAAGACATCTGACCCCAACATGGTAAGATGGTACAAATCATCCCCCTTCATGGACAAATGGCATGTTTGAAATTTCAATCGCATGAAATTTGGTAGCCGTAACGTGTAATCGTAATTTGACCATTGTTTATGAAAGAACTTGTTCAAATCAACAAAAAAGGTCGCCTTAGTACAAGACCCTTCGGTCAACCATTTCCCCAGAAACAGCGATGTAAGTAACGGACAGTGGAGTGGAGTGTCGTTACCTAACACCTGTGCGGATATGTAACATGTCTTGCACCGCTACCACAGAGCCATACTGAGCATTAAATCGTTCAAACATATCCGTCTCCTAGCAAGGTGATTCAGGTTCGATCCTCAATGGGGTCACCCTGGATATTCGCATATGGGAATTGTGGTGGACAATGCCGCTGGTTGGAGAGTAATTTCGGGGATCTCTCATTTCCCCTCTTTGCCCTACATTTTCCCACAAGACTGTATCCGCTAAGAGACGCCCAAATTTGTCCACTCCTTCGTTTTGTTACATGTCGGATAGTACGTGGAGTCAGTGAAAAACAACAGGTATTGTGTAATTACATTTACACATTACACATCTTACAAAAAAGGCTCGATGCAATGGCCATCATGTTCTACGCACAGTTCGCAACGACGCACCATGTTGTGTCGAACACGTTCAAAGACACCCTGCATGCCGGAA